>VZRW01007883.1:53380-130829 GCA_013398125.1 Aegotheles bennettii | reverse complement strand
CTTTTTGTAGACTGGAGTGACAATACCCAGTACTCTACCCCTACTCATTAAGCTAGTCACATAATCACAGAATCAGCTAGGTTGGAAAAGACCTTCAAGATCATCAAGTCCAACCGTTTCCCCAGGACTGCCAAGTCCACCACTAAACCATGTCACTAAGGGCCTCATCAATATGTTTTTTGAACACCTCCACGGACAGCAACTCCATCACCTCCCTGGGAAGACCCTTCCAATGCCTGACAACCCTTTCAGTGAAGAATTTTTTCCTAACATCCAGTCTAAACCTCCTCTGGCACAGCTAGAGGCCATCACCTCTTGTTCTATCAATTGTCACTTGGGAGAAGAGATCAGCCACCTCCTCCCTCCATTCTCCTTTCAGGTAGTTGTAGAGAGTGATAAGATCCCCCTTGAGTCTTCTCCAGACAAAAAACCCCCATTCTCTCAGCCATTCTTATAAGACCTGTGCTCCAGGCCCTTCACCAGCTTTGCTGCCCTTCTCTGGACCCACTCCAGCAACTCAGTGTCTCTCTTGTAGTGAGGAGCCCAGAACTGAACACAGTACTCAAGGTGCAGCCTCACCAGTGCTGAGTACAGGGGGATAATCACTTCCCTAGTCCTGCTAGCCATGCTATTTCTGATACAGGCCAGAATGCCATCGGCCTTATTGGGTACCTGGGTACACTGCTGGCTCATGTTCAGCTGGCCACCAGTCAGCACCCCCCAGGACCCTTTCTGCTGGGCAGCTTTCTAGCCACTCTTCTCCAAGCTTGTAGCGCTGCACTGTAGTCACCCCATTGCAAAAAGCTATGAGGTTGGTTAAGCATATGTAAATGCATGGTAACTGCTCCTGATCACCTTCTTGTCCTTCATTTGTTTGAAAATCATTTCCATGATTAATTGCTCCATAACCTTTGCAGGGTTGGAGGCGATGCTGACTGGCCTGTAGTTCCCTGGACCTTCCTTCTTGCGATTCTCAAAACAGGGCTAGTATTTGCTTTCTTCCAGTCTTCAGGAGCCCCTCCCAGTCACCAAGATCTTTCAATTATAATTGAGAGTAGTCTTGCAATGCCATCAGCCAACTCCCTCAGCACTTGTGGGTGCACCCCATCAGGTCCCACAGACTTACACAGGTCCAATTCTGAGAAACATGTTTATTTGGAGCTTTTAATTTTGTTCTTAAGTCATTTCAAAACAACAGGTCCTGACAGGATCTTCAAATTTGTTAGTTAAAGAGAATGGGAAGCATCCAGAAAGGAAATAAGTTACCATTCACTTCCAACTCTGAAGAATTCATGGAGCATACATACACTTTAAAGTCACATGCAGCAACTACGTATGTGGCTAAATGTGTATCATAGTATAAAATTCCCATGCGTTAAAAGACAGCAGTGAATACATGCAACAATACCTACTTGGGAGAGACTTATGAAAAATACCAGAAGGTTAACTGCTCACTAGCTTTGCTGAATAAGTTATTCAAAAATAATCTAAATATCATTCACATTGAGTGCCTGTTTACTAGAAAACTGACAGTACAGGACTGCCAAGGCTGACAGGCAACACTTATTAACACTGACACTTAAGTTTTTCATACTTCACTTTGCAAAGCAACTGCATAATAGGATGGCATTTTCTTTATAAAACAGCTCAAAAGACTGAACTCTGCTCTGTGCTGCAGCAGGATGGACAGTGATGGACAACAAATAACAAAGAGGGGCTATGCACAGCTAAAACACGATGCTCCTGCCATATGTCCTCAAGTGCATAAACGTTGTGTTCATCCTTCCAGTTGACTGCTGAAATGGGTAGCACTGGAGGCCAGCTTTGGCACATCTTGAACCACCCCTATGCAGGACAAACCACCTTCATCCAGGACAAGAAAGAAATTCCTTCAGTTTGGGTGGACTAAAAAAGCCTCTCCTTGAAATTGCTCTTAAATTGCAGCAGGGGAGATTCAGATTGGACATTAAGAAAAAATTTTTCACTGTAAGGGTGATTAGGTATTGGAATAGGTTGCCCAGGGAGGTGGTGGAGTCACCATCCCTGCAAGTGTTCAAGAGGCATCTGGATGTAGTTCTGGGTGATGTGGTTTAGTGGTGATGTAGATAGGCGGTTGGACTGGATGATCTTGAAGGTCTCTTCCAACCCTGATGAGTCTATGATTCTAAATCATAAGAAAGGACATGATTCTGGGCTTTTCCAATTAAACTCTTAATTCTTTATTACCAGACAGTTAACAAACAATAAACAGTTTATGCTTTATAAGAGACACATGCCATCATTTGAAGATCTAGTGGATGGTCTGAACAGCACAGAGCAGATTGGGTCAACAACTCTTACCAACAGCACATTGTGTTACTTATCACTACCTCCCTAATTTGCAAGTGTGATGCCTCCTGACTCAGTCCCAACTTTAGCACCACCTGTTTTTCTCAAAATGGCTTTTAATTCATTAAAAAGATGTGCTTCATTATCATAATGAAATAAATAGCCCATATGATGTACTGTATGAATAATTTTTTCCACATTCATATTCTTAATTTTAGGTTAGCAGTTTTGGATATGACTTTAAATTTTTTTGCACATACATTACTTCTAAATACAAGTGTTATCAATAAGAAAGAAAGCCTCAAAGGGTGTTACATCCTTCTCAGTGAAACACGATTAAATCTATTCAACTAGACAGATCTTATTTAGTAAGTACATTCCATAAGCTACTGATTTTGAAATTATGCTGTAATACAAAGGAACCAATTTCCACATTAATTTGTATTAATGCAATGCCTTAGGATCAAGAATTCTCCTCATCCTGCTCTTGTCTACTGTGAAACCATGGCCTGAATTCTAGAAACATCTCACACTTGAAAGGCAAAGTCCACAGAAAAATCCTGTGTTAGGAAGAACAGTTTTCACTCCTAAAGAACAGATGTTTTCTGTCATTCTCTCTGGATCCACTCTATTTATCTGAAAGCTTTAGCTAAGGAAACCTTCTAGAAGTTGCTCTCTGCTAAAATTTGTGTTTTGCTCAGCAGCAATTCAAAGAACCTCAAAGTTCTGTAATATGCCTTTCCACACCAAAAAAAAGTAAATAAAAATAAAAATCATTGTCCTGTTAAAAAAATACAAACACAAACAAACAAACAGGTATCTAGAATAGTTTGGTGAATAGCCAGCACTTGGGTTACTATACTGCTCATGAATATCCTTCATCTCTTTGAAACCTTCTAAAAGATAACCAAGCCTATCATAAGGAAACACTTAACTAAAAACTGAAGAGATATATTCCTCCACCACTGTAGAACACATGCTTGATGTTCATCTCAGAGGTGGCTCTGTACTAAGTCCTGTTATAAAAATCCCTGTCCCATAGTCATTTCATTTGCATATCCTGTATAATACAAGAACAGTCCTCTGTATAAATTATGCTTGTTCGTGATTCATCAAGCTTCTTATCATGGACACGTTTTCTGCACCACTGGACACAATGGCTCCTACAGGGGGTGAAGTCAGCCAAAAGAGAAGCAACTCGACCATAATCAAAAAGATTAATTAAAACCACTAATTTATGAAAGAAAAGAGGGCAGCAATAACTATATGCTGCAAATTACATAAGTTGTATTTGTCCATCTATTCAGGAAGGAAGGCACCTACAGGGCCCCACCTAGCTCTGTGATTACAGTGACTCCTTGAAATGGTATCTGGATAAATTTCACCAATTATATTTCAGAAGCTTTGAAATCATTAACACGTCAAAAATGTGCAACTTTGTTCTTCAATGGCAAGCTGAGTTACATAAACATTCACCTGCTTTCTCTCCAAACTGCACTGTATTTTTAAAGCTATTATGAATTCTTATTTTATCCTACTTCTGTTTTGATGGCTCATAACAGATGGTAGAATTACTTAGTTCGTTTTCAGTTTACCTAATATATGTTCAACCCAAAAAGGATGCAAGTGAAGAACAGAAGGAAGGCCACCTCACTTCAGTGCCCTGACTACTACCCTGGGGCCAGAGGAGACACAGCTTCCCTCCTCAGAGCTCCTCAGCACCTGCAGCTCCTGCCATCGCAGGCACTGAAGAAACCTTAACTTGAAAAGCTGCCAGGGAGACTTTTAGGGCAAATCACCAATGGACTGGAAGGAAAAGCACTGCTCTGGAGACCAGAGGAAACTGCACGGTTTGCATGGCTCAGGAAAGCTCCAAAGTTGGACCAATTCCTCCTTTCAAGAGGCTCAAATAATGAGATTCACTTAGCAGATCAGAGTTTCCTCTGGTGAAACAGCTATCTTGGGTTAGATCATCTGAGTGTACTCTAGTAAAAGAAAAATTTAGCTACGTTAGGTTTCTGCCATCCTGAAGTTTGTTTAGCTTGAAGAAAGAAGTAGGGTACGTCCAGCCAAAGACTCAGCTCTGACTGAGTTGAGGCAACTGGTGCAGGTTACCTGCTTTTAATGACCTTTTCAATAGTTCTTGCAATGAGAGATAAATAAGCAAGTGAAGGAGCTACACAAATGCAGAAGCTAATAATACTAACATGGAGGAGCAAGTCCCTTAAAGCCCTATGGTTTGGGGGAGAAACTGTGATTAAGTTCTTCTGAAGCAGTTTTGTTGTCTAAAAACAAGGAACTGGTCACCTACAGTCTCTCAACAGTTAATGGCAAAAAAAAAGAAGATCACAGAATCACAGAATCACAGAATCACAGAATCTAAGGGGATGGAAGGGACCTCGAAAGATCATCTAGTCCACCCCCCCTGCCAGAGCAGGGTCACCTACAGTACATCACACAGGAACGCATCCAGGCGGGTTTTGAATATCTCCAGTGAAGGAGACTCCACAACCTCTCTGGGCAGCCTGTTCCAGTGCTCTGTCACTCTCACAGTGAAAAAGTTCTTCCTGATATTTACATGGAACCTCCTATGCTCCAGTTTAAAACCATTGCCCCTGAAGATACAAAGGATTAGCATTCAACTTATTACAGATGGGTTTTTTTCACTATACGTGCCCTCTGAAAGTACCTCTTGACAGCACTGACTAGAAAAAAGTTCAGGTAACAAGGAAATGTAGATGAGAAGAATCTCATCCCAAACCACCTGCAGAATTAAGGGTTCTCAGACACTGAGTTTTTCTTGCATTGCCTGCCATGTTATACTAGAAGTAGAAACAAAGATCTGTCTCTACATGTGGTTTCAGGAGTGGTAAGTGCTTTGTTCACTGTAAGTACAAAGAAAGCCCCTAAGGGCAGTAAGGTCCCCCTAAAATATGCTTGGTTCATCTAATAAAAACTCTGACAGTAATAATGAAAGTAAAAATTATTTGCATTGTTAAAGCATTTATTTTAAAAAGAAACTGACATTTGAAGCCAAAACTTATCTTTGTACTATGTTTCCAGTTCTGCCAATCAGGAGCTCTGAAGGCCTGGAATTACAGCAATAGGATTTACCATAATCCAGACCCTAAGAAAAGGCCATTAGAGTAGCCATTCTGAGTACAAGTATCTTAATGACCTCAGACTGGCAAGCAGCCTGACACAGAGACCATAGCTTCCCATATCAACAGTATTACTTGCTGTCAACACTGTTGCTAATGGTGATGTCTGTCATTTTTGCCACCATTGACTGGGACATCCAGTCAACAGTAAAGTAGTTTATGAACCTCTGGCTGAGTGTGAAGCTGGTTGAGTAAAACTATTATGCCTTAAGTGAATTCAAAGTATAATACCTATTTAACATTGTTGTAAGAGATACTAATGGAAGTTCCCAAGAAACAAAGCATTCATTATACATGATACTGAAGCATTACAATTATGAGGATGTCAAAACATCTACAAAGAACTATAACATCTTAAATATTGTTATCCTAATGATATAAAACTCAAACTGAATCAAAATAAAAATCCAGGAAGTTATTTTGACAATTTCATGAGAAATTCCTCATCTACGAGGACAGAGACATATGAAATCTAACACATACAGGCATGCCCTGATTTGGATTTCATTTTTCTGCTGAACATCATTGACCTTCAGCAGGACCGCCCAAGGTCCCTAGTCCAACCCCACCTTGCTCAAGCAGGGTCAGCTAAAGGAAGTTGCCTGGGACCATGAAGTTCAAAATCAAAAAAAAGCTACCAAAGCTTGTAATCTGTATTGCCACATGCTATGCTTGAGGCTTAAAAAAAATAATTACTTATGGCAGTGCAAAATAAATCCAAATTATTTTAAGATAATTTCTCAAGATGCACATAGCTAAAAGAGGCAATTAAATTTACCTGAAATATATACTCTAATGGGAGAGAGAAGAATATTATCAGACCAAGTAATCTTATTAAAATTTCAGCAGCAGAGTTTAAATTACCCCTTTCAAAATTTATCAAGGTGCTCAAAGGCAACACAAACTCAGATAGACCATATACTACAAGATAATTATAAAGAATTTAACATACCAGGAAGGAAGGAAGGAAGGAAAGAAGGAAGGAAGGAAGGACGGACTATTCAAATAGCCATTGCTAACACATTTCTGTTGCTACTCACTATTGCAAATAGCTCTTATTTCAGCTGACAGACCTCAACATGCTTCATTTAAATTAAAAAAAAAAAAAAAGTAGCACAATCTCCATTTTATTGATAAGGGTGATACAGTCCACAGGAATACAAATAACTCAGTGTGGTATATGATTGGCCAATTAAAGAATGAAGAACAGTGTTATCCAAAAGCCTGGTATCACATCAGAAAACGGGAGATGCCTCTATGCACAGGCACACACCACTGATGGGAGTTTTCCTCCTCTCTTCTGAGATGTTGCCACTTGCATGACTGGAGAACACAGCAGACAAAAGCAAGCACAACACGAAATCAGATCGCATGTACAGAACAGTAATATCAAGTTGTGTGGGTTTCTGAAGAACATGACAATTCGCTTAAACCTCTTGCAGCATTGGTAGCTAACCTGATGTTGATTGCAAAATGACCTGACAAACCAGCAGATAAAATAATTGGCTTATGGTAGCTTGCTGGTTTTAGCTGCTGGAACACTTTCCACTTCTTGCGAAAGGAACATTACTTTCAGATTAAATTTTAATTATGCAATTTTAAATACTTTACTTTTCTGAATATTTATATGGTATGGTATTATGAAATACATCTATTACAGTATACCACTCTGAAGTGCATAAACGAAAGAGAGAACATACCAACAGTTTGCTACTGTAACTTACATTTTTAAAACATTCTTGAAATAATAACAAGCAAAAGCCAGAGATTCTCCAAGTATTTACTCCAAACACTGACAGTCTCAAACAAGATAAATCAAAATTAACAGCTCAAAATGTAAACTTTTTAACAATGTATGATTTCAAATAGCTTTGGCTTAAGGCTATGCCAGATTCAGAACCAACAGAAGCTACTCTGTTCTTCTGTGTAACAGGGTTTAATCATCTAGTGAAGAAGCAAGCATGAAAATTGAAGAACCACCCACAGTAGGGGAAGATCAGGTTCAAGACCATCTGAGGAACTTGAATTTGCACAAGTTCATGGGACCTGACGAGATACATCCTCATATCCTGAGGGAACTGGAACATGAAGTTGCTAAGCCACTGTCCATCATATATGAGAAGTTGTGGCAGTTCAGTGAAGTTCTCACTGACTGGAAGAGGGGAAACATAACCCCCATTTTTAAAAAATGACAGAAAGAAGAGCCAGGGAACTACAGGCCAGTCAGTCTCACCTCTGTGCCTGGTAAGATCATGGAGCAGATTCTCCTGGAAACTATGCTAAGGCACACGGAAAACATGTGATTGGTGACAACCAACAGTTTCACCAGAGGCAAATCATGCCTGACAAATTTGGTGGCCTTCTATGAAAGTGTTTCACAGGTGGTGGATAAGGGAAGAGCAACTGATGTCATCTATCTGGACCTGTGCAAAGCATTTGATACCATCCTGCATGACATCCTTACCTCTAAATTAGAGAGACATGGACTTGATGAATGGACCACTCAGTGGATAAGAAATTGGCTGGATGGTTACACTCAGAGTTGTGGTCAACGGCTCAATGACCAAGCGAAAATCAGTGACGAGTGGCATTCCTCAGGGGTCGGTATTGCAACCAGTGATCTTGTAACACCTTTGTTAGTGACATGGAAGGTGGGATTGGGTGCAACCTATTCCAATGCCTAACCACCCTCTCAGTAAAGAATTTCTTCCTAATATCCAACCTAAACTTACCCTGACCTAACTTGAGGCCATTTCCTCTTGTCCTATCATTAGCAATTCAGGAGAAGAGACCAACACCAGCCTCACTACAACCTCCCTTTAGGTAGTTGTAGAGGGCAATAAGGTCTCCTCTCAGTCTCCTCTTCTCTAGGCTAAATAACCCAGTTCCCTCAGCCGGTCTCCATAAGGCTTGTTTTCCAGACCTCTCACCAGCCTCACTGCCCTTCTCTGGACTCACTCCAGCACCTCAATGTCCTTCCCATCCTGCAGTGCCCAGAACTGGACGCAGTACTCAAGGTGCGGTATCACGAGTGCCGAGTACAGGGGCACGATTACCTCCCTACTCCTGCTGGTCACACCGTTTCTGATACAGGGTGGTGAGATACTGGCACAGGTTGCCCAGAGAAGCTGTGGCTGCCCCCTTCCTGGCATGTTCAAGGCCAGGTTGGACGGGGCTTTGAGCAACATGGTCTGGTGGGAGGTGTCCCTGCCCATGGCAGGGGTGTTGGAATTAGATGATCTTTAAGATCCCTAAAAAAAACCACACCAAACAAACAAAAAAACAAACCCCAAAGTTTACAGGATCAAAGTATAATAAGAGTACAATAAAGGAAAATCTTGCCTGTTTCTTGCCTTAGAGTACCTACAGAACTCCACTTTCTAGGATACCACTAAAATCTGCTAATTGAGATCTTGGATTGGTTTGATTATGAGTATGCAGTTTACCTCTCTAAAATCAAAAAAGGATGGCGGAATTTCTCACTCTGTAACATCTAAAGAGGATACTGTTCTCTATTTCTTTTTACCCAGGCCTACATGTCCTGGACACCATTCTTGCACATTTTGCCATCTGGGCAGAAGTCCCAAAGCAGCTGCAGAGTTAATTCTAGCAATTCCTGTTGAGCTGTATCAGTATACTGAAAAGGGTGACAAAAAAGCCTGCTTCCTCTCAACTCTAGAACACCAGGTTCCCAAATCAAAGAGGTGACTGGCACACTCACATACACTTTGAATTTCAGTCTATGCTAGGAAACACTAAAGAAAGAAAAGGACTGATGATATTTAATCTACCACCTTCCTCTACTAGCTTATGGTAACAAAGGCAAACGATGACAGGATTCCCACATGATTCTTCATAGCTGGAAGACAGGAATCAATCCATGATTATCTAAGTAGGAAAAATCAGAGACATGCCAGAATGAAACCTTCCAAACACAAACTGAAAACTTCCATACAATGGGAAAGCAGAAATCTCCCACTTTAAATCACAATATGCAATGTAATGTAATGTAATCATTCATCTTCAAGAGGTAGTCAAGCAATATTTTGATTCTTGCCATTCAGCTGTTCTGAACAACTTAATTATCATCGTTTGCTAAAATGGATGCAGGAATGATGCAGGTTTTATTCTCCAGCCATGTTTTACGGAGTGTTTCGTTGCTGAAGTGAATATCCCAATTCAATAAAGCAAGCTGAAGCTTTTTGCTCGTACAATGATTTTAAGAGATTTGTAAATAACAACACAGAAATGCAGGAGAACATATTGCAAAGAAATGTTGGAAGCAAAATTACTGACATTTGCAAGCCTTATATAGCAAACACTTCCTTCATCTTACTTCATTTCCAGATCTGCTCTCCTTCTTCTGCACTAGTCTTATGCTTGTACCATACAAGTATGTACAACACACTAATAGGAAATACTTCAAAAGCACAAAATTTGATTTAATCACTAATGAAATTTAATAAATGATCACTTCATTGCAGAGCATTTCCCCTTCCTATATGAAGGTTGCGTTTACTTACAATTTAAAGCATAGATTCAGATCTTGTTTCCAAAACAATATTTATACCTTAATGGGTATATTTAGTTTCACTGATTTATTTTACTGATTCATTTTCACTTTTGCTTTATTTTATCATGTGATGCAAAATGACAGCCTATTACAGATTTCATCTTTCCTGCACGACTTTTCTGAAGTTTAGATTCACTTATAATAACTATTTACACAGGCACTTTGGAATTACATTTAACATCCTCCAAGCAACAGTACACACTTATCTATGACAAATCCACATTGCCTCTGCAAAATATTGACTTCCTAGTGCCTCCATGAGAAAAGGCAGAATTTTAGGAAACTAATTTCCCACCCACCTACTCTTTATTCAGGATGCTCACAAAAGGCATACCAAGTTACAAAACCTATGGGGTAAAAATAGACATAATTGTTTAAGTGATTATTTGCCCTTCCAATGCTTTATACTCATGATAGATGATAAATCACTTATATTTTGTGACTGAATCCAATTAACACATCTATAAATAAACTAGAATTACTAATGAGTTTCTTGATTTAAATGCTAGTAATATGGAGGCAGAGGATTAAACTAAAATAGTACTTCAAAGTTGCATGTGCATTTAACACTGCAATGCAAAATTCTGAAGTGTACTTACCTACCCAGAACACTGTTAATCAATGAGTTGTTTCTGTGACAATGGTCACACACTGATAAAATATTGCCTCATGTTTTTAATGCAATAAAAATGCTAATCTTCTATAGATTTATTTATTTTTTCATAAGCACCGGCTGCTTTCTTTACCACAGGGTGGTGGTAAAGTGGTTTAACACTTTTGAACTGCTTTATCCCTCAAATAATGTAAACTTTCATAGTTTCATAATAATAGTTAATTTGCTCTCCAAAGAGATAATTGTGGCTTATAAAGATATTGTATAAAGACAGCTCTTCCGGACACAAGGTTTTGTTGATCGACTGCAACAGTATTTTGATGAAGCAATGTATGTTTCCAGCACAGGTATGTTACAGATTGTCATTTTTATCAGAACCGAAGAAATTCTCCATCAGTTTAGTATCTATAGGTTTTGATGTAAAACAGCTTGTTAAATAGCCTCCCAGAATGGCCAATTTGCTCATTTATTTGAGTCAGTGTTCTTTCCTACTTTTCTTAATTGGGTGAGTAGCTAGAATATAGATAATCCAGTATAAGGATTAAGTTACATGCTGTGTAAATCCCACTATAAAAAGTATGTGAAAACAGTTCAGAATTAAATACGTTAATTATATAATAATAAAAAAAAAACATTTCAGTGACATTGCAAGTCTCCCTTTAACTGTTCCTAGCATTAAAAAACAATGGAATAATGGTTAAATTTAAAAATAACTTATTACATGTTACAGATTGAAAAGCTGAGTTAGGGCACCCAGAATAGCATCAACTCTGCCCACTGAAGACAAGCGGTGACAATCATATGATTAAGTCAGGTTTTGTATTTGTAGTCTAAAAAAAAAAATAACTGGATTTATTTTTTTAAAAAGCATCTCTCCTGGCTTCTATCACAACATGGCAAACTCACTGAAATATTGCTCTGAAATCAAAAGGTTCAAGCTAATAAAACAATTTTAAAATATCAAATTACATCAAGACATGGCAGAAAGGTGGTGATAAAGGCAACCTAGAAAAATCCCCTGGAGTATAAGAAGCTTAGCAATTACTGAAGCATCCTGGCTCTATGGCATACAAAGAAGAACAAAGAAGCTGGCGAAGGGTCTAGAAAACAAGTCTTACACGGAGCGGCTGAGAGAACTGGGGTTCTTTAATTTGAAGAAGAGAAGGCTCAGACGGGACCTTATCACTCTCTACAGCTACCTGAAAGAAGGTTGTAGCGAGGTGGGTGTTGGTGTCTTCTCCCAAGTGACAAGTGATAGGACAAGAGGAAATGGCCTCAACCAGGGGAGGTTTAGATTGGATATTAGGAAAAATTTCTTCACTGAAAGTGTTGTCAAGCATTGGTACAGGCTGCCCAGGGAAGTGGTTCAGTCACCATCCCTGTAGGTATGTAACAGACGTGTAGATTTGGTGCTTAGGGACATGGTTTGGTGGTGGACTTGGCAGTGTTGTTGGTGGTTGGACTTGATGATCTTAAAGGTCTTTTCCAAACCAAATGATTCTATGATTCTCTCCCATTCTACTACCTGGCTTTCTCAGATAATTGAAAGAAAATATTGTGATCCTGGGAAACCTTATCAGATGCAGACTGCATCCAACACACAGAACACCTTCTAATCTACTTTACTGCTCTGGAAATTAAGAAGGAGAGGTCATCATTCCTCTGCTGGAGAAGTAGGAAAGTCACGCTTGAAAGAATTCTTCTGTACTACAAATCACTTCTTCAAGCCAAGCTGCTTCTGTTCATTCGCTGAAAGCAACACCTCCTCCTGCAGGAAAGATTCACAGAGGAATCTTCTTGAACAGCCTTCCTGACAGACGTACGTATAGTGGGAGTACTTAGCCTTCCTCTGAGCTCAAGGTCTGTCACTGCATGATGTTTTGCAACATCACCTTTCTAAAGGGGGCTGGTACATCATAGACATGTACTCCTGGCCATGGTATGTCCTGTAAGATCTATCCACCTGGAGAGCTTACTTCATCAAGGACTCCAGGTACACAAATGTAAAACCAAAGTGTGGGCTAAGGCATCATAGTCAACCTCAGTCATTTTTTCAGTCTGACTTCTGAAAGAGTTTGGCTTGTGGATGTGCCATATCTTCATCAGTTGAACTTTAAAAATAAAAAAGAAAAATCTCTGAATATCAGATGATATTCACAAACGGATTTGCTTGGCTGAAAAACCCAAAATTTTTTAAAAATAAAATTAAGGAAAGATTTGAGAGTAGCCCTACACAGCATACCCTTTTTTTCTCCTTTTCTCTTGTATATAATCCCCTGCTATGAACTAAGCAACCTGTTTCTCTCAAAAATAATACTATTAAAAAAATCAAACCACAAATTGCTATCACTATTTCTATTTTTAAATCTCAGCAAAATGCCATGATGCTAAGTGTAAGCACACAGAAAGAAATTTACAGAAGAACAACACAGCATATCCCAACACAGCTTTGATACCAGATAACCCTAAACAAATGGTCTGCTTATCTGTTTAGGTCCTTACTTTGTGCAGATCCCTATGGTATCTGAAGGCTGTTTCTCATCCATCAGCCCTAAAACCTTCACTGTAGCAGATCTGAACACCAGCAAGATGCTTTTACACAGGAGAGTCCACTCATAGACTTGAGACACATTTTATACTGCTTTTTAGTTCAAAATTCAAATGTATTCTATCTGAGCATATGTGTGAAATGAAAACATGGTTTCTACTGAAATTAAAAGATTGAGAAGTCCTCTATGCATCACAGCTCAAATAACTCAAAACTTCATTTGAATACTCCTACAATTTTTTTAAAAAATACATTTCTCAACTTTTTGGCATTAGCTATTTCTTTTGGTAAAATTTTGTATTTTAAGTTGTTTTCCTTTTCTGCGAGCAAGTGTTGGCAGACTGTTCCAAGCCTGTCACTTTACTGCAGTTTATCTTTTCATTTCATTGATCTTCTAAATCAGCAAATTCCTACACTTTAAATACTAACAGAAATGTAGTTTTGGGTGCTAGTGTACTAAGGCTTAAAAATATTCACAGTGGAACAAGTATTTTATGTGAAATATGTTCTCTCATTCGTGTCTCCCCAGCTAGGCTAACTGATGGATGGGGATTTTCTGTGCACTTTAGTGCTGCTGTCCCCTAGTCTTAAAGGTGTGCTTCATGTAGATGGACAACTTGCATTGTACATTTAAAAATCAAGTTATCATCATCTGAAACAAGTTTCAAAGTCTTAAAGAGCAAAATAATTTAAAACCCAGTAACAAGGCATTTTAATGTATCACCATTGTTCTAAGACAGAATCATCTGACCAACTGAAAGCAGTTTTCTCCCTTGAAGCGGTTTTGAAATCATGTCTAGAAGGGTCACTAATTCCACAGGTATCCAAGCTGAAAAAACAAAAGAAAAACAAATTGCTTATAAGCCAGTAACTATTCTTTTAGATCAGAGCATAAGGTTAGTATTGTTCCTATTTGATTTTCTTTCAGCATGACAAACTTTTAATCAGACAACTGGGCCCTGGAGAAGCATGTAGCATGGCTTGCTTTTGTTGTTAATCATCAAGATAAACTATCTTTTCCCAGCCTTGTATGACCAAAAAAATTACTCCAGGAAATGAACTGTTTTCAGAATCCAGGAGTTGCCAAAGCACTTCCATGGTAAGCAATGTTCACAGAGCGTCACTAAAGTCTACCATAAAAGACAATCAAGCTGCTTAAAGAGAGAGCTTTCTAGTGCATGAAGGATGCACCAAGCTTTACTTTCTGATGGCAAGCCTGAAGAAACTACACTTGGTGCATGGTCTGCTCCGAAACGCAGAAATTTCCAACCTTATACCTTTAGAAAGCAAATATTACAGAAAGTATCCGAGATTCACCAGCTGCCCCTACACCACACTGTAGATGTCATATACCAGATCAGGGATGGCAAATGGTAAATCCCTGCAGGGAAGTTCACAGAAGGGTCTCCTCAGAATTATGGTCCTTCATCCTCAAAGCAGAAGAAAGGTATCCAGAAAGCTTGCAAGCAGCTTTCCATTCTCCTGTCTAGGGTCCTCACAATTATAGAGCCTCTGCATTTGACTGTACCATTCCCAAAAACATGGTGGGTTTGCAGTATGGTCTTTCTTCAGGCTTTTTGGTATCCTGTAAATCAACAGATACACCTACTTAGTACAGAAAAATAATGCCATGTATGAATTAGTGCATCTCAGACACAGCCTGTGTGTTCAGACTGGTCCGTAGTTTGTTCTCTAGCTCCACTGAGTCCAAACGTGGCAGATTTGAGAGCATTCTTACTCTGGAAAAGGGAGATCCAAGTTAGCCTGACATCTGCCAATTGGACACATGTGACTCTCTCAAGGGTACGGCTGTCCATAAGCAAGAGAAAATGCGAACCTACAGTTCAGAGATGCTTGACTGCTCTTTCCACCTTCCAGTGCTGCATCCCAGACCTTCACACAACACTCTCCACACAACCCAGACTCAAAGAGTGTATTAGTTACCACAAAGGAACTCAGAAGTTACCCTCCACTGAGGCACGGCTGTGAGCATTCCTCTTGTGGTCCTCACCGAAGTATGACCCAGTCTGTCTTCCAGAGGAATGTTACAACAGGCAAGTAGAGAAATCCAAATACTCCCTCTACCCTGGCCTGTCTGAAAAACGAAAAAATACCAGCCAGAATTAACAGAGATGAAAACCGGGAAGAAAGAGCAGTTGAGGATATTTTTCCAGCAATTTTTGTGGAATATGATCTTCCCCATCCACATCTCTGTGCCTGGATGACTTCTTAGGTCATCTGCTCATTTCCCACCAGCTAATGCAACATAAGAGGCTAAGCTTTGGACTGCTTTATACAAAGAGGCCTCTGGGACAGGTGTTGAGTGCTAGAGCCATGAGCAAAAAGAATGAAAACCAAAGCATGTGGGATTGAGTGATGGAAATGGCTGACAGACCACGGAAAAAAGAGCAGCTGATATCTCAACGGGAACGATGCAGAAGCCTGATTCCCACCAACCCTAACTGTAGAGTATTAATTCAGTATTATTTGTCCTTTTTAAGACTTCATTCTTCCTTCTTTTGCTGTTGTTTGTACTAGTAACTTAATACTCTTCCTCCTAATTTCTTTGTACAAATAATACTGAATAAATTTATCCTGGAAAAACTGTGAAGTTAAATTAAAAAGGAAAGCAACAAGGCCTAGGAATGGGGATACCCTCAAACCTACGAAGAGGAACTGGATTGAAAAGGTTTTTAGGATAAAGTGAGGAGTGTTTTTCCTCAAAGTCTTGCATACTCCAAAGATTTACCCTAAATCATGAAAAAAATGTAAAAGTTTATTACATAGAACTAAAAGATCTCTCCCACCACCTCCTTCACCATATAGACAGCAAGATGGAGATAAATGTGACAGGAGAAGTTATTTGGGCATAGACTTCATGGCCAAACTTAGTGATTTAAGGGCAAGAGAAAACTACTGCTGTTTGCAATACTGTATTTTGGTGCATTTAGAAGAGACACATTTAGAAATCCGCCTGGGTGGCAGATGCTCTTATTGTCCCACAAAAGGGCTGGAACAAAAAGCTTATTTTAGAAATGTGCTAACAAGCTACCGAATTCTGAGTCAGTAACTGGCTGTTCAGGAAAATGTCCTTGGTTGCAAGGTACCACATTTTATATGAACTCTAGAGTAGTCTCAACTGTTCTAAATTTATCCTGGCCTTCGGTTTTACTTCTCAGTATACTCAGGTTCATTTTGTTACAAGCCATTAGAAATAAAAGACTCTAGGATATGGGCCATCTTCTAAGAGGATTTGTTGTATGAATTGGTGACTGATACCTCCAAAATTGAAGAGCTATCAAAAAGAAGAGGAAACTGCAATCACTTTACTTACATTTAACTCATTAAACCAACAATTATAGGGAGTGAAGAGACATTCAATACTCTTATTATTTCTTTTTATTATTTTATAAGTATTATATTTTGTAGAAATATGTATACACACACACACGCACACATAAATAAAATTATTTTTTGTGTCCCAGAGGCTGGGATCAAAGCTACACTAGGCTTTTACCCAACAGGTGCAGTTTTCCATTGCAGACATGACTGAAACAACATCGTTGATGTTAAATTCAGCAAGTCTTGTAGTTTTTTACTGTGATGTTTTCGGACTCAGTGATGACAGCCAGATATTCTTTGGGCAACCTTACCTTTAACTACAGCAGAGGTTTTCCTGTCCTCCCTGTGGTGGACCAATGGCTTCACTTTTCAGTCTACAAAATCCCATGCAGAAATACGGATGTGCACCTCACACAACACATGAGGTACGACCACCGAGTCCAAGTGCCTCAGATGGCCAGAGAACACGTGGCAAATGGTATCAGATTATTTCATTGCATATATACGGTGCTTGCATGTGCACTCCGCTGCAGGCTCCACTGACTTCACAGTGAGTATGAAATGTCCCTACACTTTAAGTGGACATCTGGCTGATTACTAATACACAGTGGTTATTTGTCTGGAATTTCTAGGTGTCTAACAGAAGAATGCCAAGACATCCAGCAGTCCAGCCAGAAGAACAGCAGTTTCGCGGACATTCCAGGAAAAACTGCCAATTCCTTCCTTCCCCTTCTGAACCCCAATCTGGATGAAGTTTTGTAATATTACACCTAAGCAATCAACTGGAAAAAATTATGCTTTCTGCTTAGCAGGAAGGCTACAACTAGGGAGGAACAGGTGAGGGTTTTTTTAAACCCTTTCACATCTAAGGCAGTTGTGCTAACAGAGCCACAGCTGCTGTAAGGAAACTTCTGGTAATGCAGGATTTAAACCCACAAGTTACATTTAAAATTCTTCAGGTCTGGAAGAGTGTAAGCCTTAGTATAACTACTAGCACAACAAGCTTTAGACCCTGAATCACAGTATAATGACAATAAAAGATTTCTCAAACTAAATAATCAGATGCACAGAGCCTTCACTTACAGGTGAACCCACAGGTTGGGAAAATCACTGGTTCAGTCTCCATTACTAAACTGGTAAATTCATGCAAATTCACTTTACTCCTAGTAGATAGAAGGATTACAAGACTATATTTTCAGAAGCACCAGGTCCCATACTTATACATGATTTATGCTGATAGGAATCTAAAGCTAACATAATTTTCTCTAAAACCTGAAAATATTAGATCTATAAATTGTTAGGAAAAAACATACAAGAAATGCATTGATACTGATTACATCTTTCCCCTTCCCTAACACACACAGAGTTTAGAATTAAAAAGTAGCCATTTCTAATCATGACACTGAATTGACTACTGTTTTTGCAGATTTTCCACAGGTTCTTAGATTCACACTTCCTAATCAAGAACCCGAGTTCTGTGTTTCCTGTGATTCAAGGAGTTAAAACACACACACACTTCCATTCACACAGTATATGCCTTCATTCTTCCTACTCCCGTTCCTTTACATCCTCTTTCTACTTTCTCATATGTCCCCCTGGTCCTTCAAAATTATTTTTTACAATGCAGCTAGCACATTTTTCCTGCATCTAAATCAGCTTTTCTTTTGCTTGTTTTTTTTTCTGTAATGGAGAACTATTGAGACTGCACTACTTGCTACAACAAGCCTAGTCTTCAACATCTACTTAGAGGAGTACATAAACAGAATAGACATTTTTGCACTTGACGTTTATCGAAGTTCTCTCGGATCAGACAGTATTATCATCTTCCCTTCTATCACCCGACAGGACTGTGGGTTATGCTTATGTCACTCACACTAAGAAGAAATCCTGGCTGTCACTCTCCAGCCTTGTACATTTGCAAAAAATCACATATAAGTTTCCCAAAACCCACACACTACTGAAAGAATAAGCTCTGTGCCTGTCAGAACTTATTATAATAGTAAATATAAACAGAAAGAACTTCAAAAGAATGCAAGATTTAGTCTGCCTGACACTACTTCACACAAACTCAAAATGGAGAAGCTGCTTATAGGGTGCATACGTGGTCAGGCTGTAATTTCTTTATCTCAAGGAGAGCAACATCTTCCCTTCCTGTTAACCATCAGAGAGGGCTGGATGCTGGAAGCAGGCTAGGGAATGCTGCCATGGCACATACAGTGCTGCTCTCTGCCAGCAATTCAGGCGACCTCTTGCCTCTGTGTCAGAAATTCCTCTCCATCCCCAGTTCTGCTGAGACCAGGAGATCCCACAGCCTCTGTGTTTGAATTACATCTTCAAAACATGGAAATACAATAATTCTGCAGTATCCACTAGGATCAACCAGATGAAGACCCTTCAAATCAAAAGAAGCAACTAGTTAGCTCACTGCAAAAAGCTCCAATACTCTTCTTCATAAAACCACACAGAGATACTAGTTGTGGTAATTCTACATGCTCTACACAAGAAGAAAGGGTCACTTTTCCAGAAAGAAATTATCCTGAACCAGACTCCATGGCGGTTCCAACAGAATAAGCTAAGATAAGAGCCCTTAATGTGAAAAGCTTCCTTAGGTTCTCCTGAAGGCACGTAGACACACTTTTCCTGGAAGTCTCCATTATGTCCATACAAGACAGGACTACAGGGAGAAGCATGCTTGAATATGTACACTGAAACACATCCTTTGTCAATGATTTTCCAAAATGATCAGGTTTGAAGGGAGATTTTTGAGTGGCCTGATAAAGTCTCAGTAGGCACCTGTGAGATTTCAGTAAAGAGTCTACCTGCATTTTTATGTTGTTAAACAACATCCAGCCTTTTGTCCTTGTATCCTTGTAAGCAAGGACAATAAACCTCACTGCTTCTGTCTCTTGGAGTGTCTTTTCCTTACACAGAGAGACTTGACTCCCGTAAGTTTAGTCATCCACAACTGACCCAGTCACCCTAAGTTTCTTTCATAGCCAGGAGAAACTGGTAGATCTAGGAACATCTCCTTTTTTTATATATCCACTTAGACTGAGTCATAGGCATTGTAGATACAGATGTGCCCATTCCTTTCAATAAACTAGTAATTGTTTCATAATCAACTACACTAGAAGGAGCCAGTGATGCTGCATACGTTTATATGTAGCCTGATTAATCCTATTTTAGTTGTCTGGATGGCAGCTGGCTGCTAGTCAGCTAACCAGTAGTACCAGCTCTTTCCCATTTTCTTTTGTTGACACAGAAGCAAGCAGAAAACCAGAAGAGGGAGAAGCAATGTGTGTAAGAAGCAGCACTAAGAGAAGACATTGGCTAGAATGTGAAGGGCCAATAAAGATACAACATGTAGAAATGTTTCTGTGGGTACATCACTCATCCATCCAGCAGCCATGGCACTTATGTCACAGAGGTATTTGTACATTGTTTGGTTTTTTAAATGCTCCAAGATAAAGAATCAAATAGGGGACTATGATGTTTCTGATTAGTTAAATTATTTCTATATATAGTTGTTAACACTGGAGTGTAAGAAACAACACACAAACACAAGAAATACTCTACCAGGTTGGACCAATGGTCCATCCAGTCCTGTATTTTGGCTCCAGTAAAAGATGGTAGAAGTGGCTACATGGGGAGAGCACACAAGCTGGACTATTTTGTGTAGCCTCTTCCCCTCATCCTCCACAAGCACCCACTGCTGTTGTTTGGGGATTACAAAATAAGATGTGCCCCAAAAAAAATAAATGAGAGAATATTAGCTATATCTGAAATGTCACTGAAAGCTGTAGCCTGTTACATGGGGAAGCTGCCAAGTTAAAAATAGAAACTGCCATTCTGATTACAGCTGTGAGATACATTTCACTGATGGACTGGCTTTTCCTCTGTTTTATATTTTATTTAATAGGATGAATCCCTTAAAAAACCCTAGCATGATAAAATGTTACCTATTTCAGAACACCGAAACCGGCAGTGCTGACTGTAGACAGAAATTAAAAGCAAGCCAGTGTATTGCAATACATGTTCTCATCAGTAGTAGGTCAGCAGAAAGCACTGTGATGAATCTGCTGCTTTTCTAGTTTCTGACTGCAGTAATAAAAAGGATGGTTAGAAACCTAAAAAGGTACCTTTAACAGTTGTTCTTCATGGATGCCCAGAGTTACTAAGGTAGGACTAGTCTGAATGCAAGGGTTTGAGTCTGCTTTCAAGGCATCCTATTCCCCTACATAACGATTAGAGCTGTATATAGTGTAACCAAATAAAACATACCACCCATCTCTGTTATGAGCTGCTCTCCAGTAACAGACAAGGACTTCAAGCCAGCCTCCAAAAACCACCACCTGAATGGCTTCAAAATAAAACAGAAATACATTACTTGAAACGCCTGAAAGATGAAATATCGCTAAGGTGGGAAGCATATTCAATACATCTGATTTCTTCCTTCTGTTGTGAAATGTGTCTTCAGAAGGAAGAGAGATGGTTTTAAAAATTCTGTTTGTACAGCAATTCATTTTTCAAAATGCAAGGAACCACGTACACTCATTCAACACCCACATAATTTTATGAACAGATTATTTTCTAGGCACCTGTAAATCACTTCACTTGCACACAGTCAACTAACTGCATGTGTACACATGGATAATACAGAGCCTTCAAACACTATGCACGCTGCTGGACTGGAGCACCTGGTCGCTTGTCCATCTCAAAAAAGAAAGTGCTCTACTGTGAGAAGAGATATTTATAGGTACATGAGACTCTACTGGTCCAACTCCATAAGAAAATGCGACACACCTGGGAAAGTCATACCTCCAGACCGACCTTGTCTGCACTAATCTCTCAGCAGGTCGTGTACAGTATTCTTTCTTTAAGTGTGTATTTTCCTTTGATGTACATATATTACACTTGTTAAAACTAATGAGCACACTGAGAAACTCTTGAGAACAAAGGGAAACCAGGGCCCTGAGGGATATGCACTCACTCCTGGTGAAAGCAGTGACTGCCATAATTTGAGCTGCCTGAGCTACAACACAAAACCTCCTGAAAAGGAGATGAAGCATACATGCCCTTTCATTGGAACATTGCCATAGTGAAGTTTGGCTTATATATATTTTAATCAGAGCTTCTGAGAAAGCTTCAAAGAGCCTACAGTGTACAATTTAATTAGCTATTTGTTAGAGAGAGACCAGGGTCACTTTGAAATTCTGCCATCTGATAAGGAACAAGCACAGTCAGTCCGAGGTGCTATGTAAATCATACACAGACAGTGCTCCAGATTTTCATTTAAAATTAAACCTTCAGACCACCATTTTGTTCTTCCAGGCTGTGCTTAGAGCTGGATCAGACCCAGGAGCCCACGTGCAAACAGGTCAAATACAGGGAAGTTGAGATCAATTATTCCACTTCCCAGTGGACAGTCCTGGTTCTGTAAGGGCATAGTGTTTTGTAATTTAACATCCTAAACCCTGACTTACAACAAAGAACCTGCCATTTGTCCTTCAATTTAAATGCAAAGGCACCCTGGACATAAACCTGGACTTAAATACCATGTCCCGGCCAGTACTAGATCATCCTGCAGTGACAGCTCTGTAACTTTCTGAGAGAGAAAACTGCAGAGGCCAAACTGCGAGAGGTGGAATAGCTGATACAACAGCATTTACTCACACACAGCTGCAAATAAATCAGATTTATAAATTAAAAATTGAAGTTTATAAAGCTGCTGTAACTTCCCCACTTTGGACACAAAGATGAAACAAAAATCTTGCCGAGACCATCTATTGCATTGGCAGTCATTACAGTGAGGGGACAAAATATAGATGCAGCAATTTTAAGAGTGAGAACATACAGGGTGGTTTGCTGCTTCTGACTCTCTCTTATTGAAATGAAACTTCCACTATCATTATGCCTTAAAAATATGCAGCCCAAGAATATATTCCCTACTCACCTCAAAATTTCCCTTTTATCAGTGGATTGAGACACATTAATTCCTAAACCAGCTTATTTTAAAGGCAAAAGACATACTCCAGATGGCACCACAAACTAGAGGGCACTCCTTGAAAGTGATGTATTGCCTTTAGCTGGGCACACAACCACTAGATCTCCCCGGTCACAGACTGTGGTGGGCTTGAGGAAAAAAAGAATTAAAACATTTTACTTTATTCTAGGCAACTCCCTTTAATTAGATGCATTTAGCACATATCTCCTCATTACATTCATCATGCCGTATTTAAGCAGCTTCTCGAATCGCTTGTGACTGCACAAACGTGTCTTCTGCAAGAGCCTGACAGGCGGCTGCTGCTGCTGGCTCCACCTCCCAGCTCTGCAGTTTTTATGAATGACTAGCAATCATTGACAATGAATGACTGCCAACTGCCCACTCAACCCTTTCTACTCTTCCCTGCACGTACATACTAGAGAAGCAAACAAGCTCCGTGACTGCAAATGAGCTTTCAGTACACTTTCCAATGTACGGCATTCATCTTTCAAAACAGGAACTAAATGTTCTTCCGGATACTTAGAGTATAGAAATTAAATATTAAAAGCTTATGCAACATCCTTTTTCTTTTTTTCCTTTTTTTCTTTCCCAACCACATAACTTTTTAGGCATTTAATCAAAGTGAAATTGTCTTTTTCTGAATGCTTCACTGCTTCAGCAACAAACAGGAAAACTGGAATTAAAAAGCCCTCACCTACTTCCAGCAAACTGAGATTTATCTGGAGCCAAAGCAAAACCCATCAGTTGTTTTGCAATACTATATTGATAATGTTTAAACATAAAAGATACTTTCTCTCCAGAAGGCAGTTACTTCTACACCACTAATTTCTTAATTTAATGGATACATGAAAACAATCAGCACAATTTTGGTTGTTTATTACAATGAGAATGGCCTATAAAGAATGTTAAATGTCACAGTAGTTACCATCATAGCCCAATCAATCTAAATTTGTGACTGTAAGCAGAGGATAAAAACTCATAGAGGAGAAACATTTGGATTACAGATTAGTTACTAAAGCCAAACGTAAATCAAGAAGTAGCTCACTGCATGCTCTGACATTACTCTGCTATTTCTCTGTAACATAAAATAAAAAATAAAATAAAATAAAATAAAATAAAATAAAATAAAATAAAATAAAAAGTATGGCCTATTGCATACACCTTAAGATGCCTTTTCAGGTTGTTATGGTTTGAAACTTTTTGTCCTGTTTGAGAATCCGTCTCGGGAAGGAACTGGTATTCCATAACCAAAACTTCCTGCTAAGGCTGGATAAAAGCTGAGGAAATCAGGAAGTGCTCTCTCTTCGATTTCCTGCTCTTCGATTCCTGCTCCGTTCCTGAGCTCCCGGTAAAAACGGCGAAGGGGGAGAGAGAAGCCTCTGTCTCCCGTTATCAGCTTCGCCAAGTGTTTTTTTTTCCATGCACAGACTGTTTGAAAAGCATCTGAGGAATGCTTTGAATTTCCATCGACTTTTTGCAGCTAAGGACTCTTTTTGGAATCTCTGATTTCGGGATTTTCGGGTTTTGTATATATATTTTGTAATTATTTATTCTTTTCCCTTTCCCCTATTTGTTATTCCTTTTGCTCGGTTTTATTAAATGTGTATAGTTTTTTTTTTCCTTTAATTCCAACCAGTGAGGTTTTTGTTTTTTTTTCCTTTCCTTACTCTCTCCTCCATTCTCCGAAGGGGGTGGGAGAAAAAGCAAACTCTGTCTCCAAGCCATGGCTCGCTTTGGGCTGTAAAACCGAGATACAGGTCTTTCAACCCTCCAGCCCTATACTGTCAGTGCTATGAACAAGACACAAGCTTTGCACCAAGTTTGCAAGGCCTCAGGACCACAGCTTGCCAGCCCTGCTTTACCTGAACTTCCCTTGGCCTGTCTTCAACTTTGCTTCACTTGGTTTAGCTGTAACAGCAAATAACAGAACTTTGTATCTCCTGCTACCTAGAAGGGAAAACAGAGGTGTCTGGGACACGCGAAGACGGGTGAACTTAACAGCTTGTAATTAGCACGTGCAGAAATAGGGAAGCAGCACAGACACAGGTGTGTCTTCACTGAGCATTATTCAGTCAGGTAAAATGTAAAGGCTCTAGAACAGAATCATAGGAAAAGTCGTCAGAAGAGAGTGTCCAATGTCTTCTGCATGCCTTAAGCTTGATTCAGCTAAAACAACAAGTGATTGAAGAGACACGAGTACAATAAATCACCATCCAGAATACAACTGGTATCTTTGAGCATTCATAAAAAATGGAAAACCAGACACTTTCAGAAACAGCTGATACTTAAGCTAAATCTCATGTCCTAATGCCTAATAAGTTTCAAGAACAGACTTGAAGATGCAGTATAACACACTGGAAACTTGCACACCATGTTTCAGCACATGCTGATCACGAAAAACACAGTAAAGGCTGGGGAGGGGAGGGACATGGGACCTAGAGGGATCTTGTCACTATCTTTAAAATATCAGCAAATTTAAGTTCTTTAATGCACTAATAAGTATTTTCAATATAAACATGTTGATAACCAGACAACAGCACACAGGTTCCAAATCCTTTCTCTAACTGAACTTGGCTAAACGAAGCTCCTGTTCATGCTCTGATCATCTGAGCATAAAGAAAAAAATGTAAATGGTAACGTGTACAGTGACAGAAGTATTTCAACATCATTATCTTCATGACAAGGGCTTGACTTCAGTTGAGACCTATTTTTTGATACATCACAAAATGTATCAAAAGGTTTCAGCAAACTCCTCCTCAGGTGCTATGGCCTAAAGCAAACTGTTTCCTCTTCTCCAATTCCCAGCAAATACTGACACACATAGGACACGTAAAGTGATATGAAATGGTTGACAGAACCAACACTTCCTTCCAACATGACCTGAGAAACAGTATTAAAACAAACCCTTAGCAGCAATTTATTTTGTTGTGGTTTTGGGTTTTGGTTTTTTTAAAGCCTTCCTACAAAACAAAAATACAGGGACAAAGAAGCAGTAATTTTCTCTCTACTTAAGGAAGATCAAATGGCTACAAAGGAATAGCAGTTAAGGAGGCCTGAAGACGAGCATATTCATACTCAATTAGCTTGTTTTCCATCTCCAGCAGTATTAGATAGCCTTATAAAAGATAATCACCTCTTATCATGAATTTTGTCTTCCTCACTTATATCTTTACGGAACCACAAGCTACCACAAAACTACCATTATAAAAGTGGAAGGTGACAGTGGCAGACACAGCCTTTGAAGTTCTCTAACCCTGTTACAGCTTGCTGCCTTTCCCATCCCATCACACTGACATCCATTTGTAAACAAATGATGTCCTTCACCCAGATGTTTGCCATGCACAGTTTTTGAGAGAGCTGACCAGTTTTCACTGGCTGGTTTCTAGGCCAAGTACCCAGAGGAGACAACCAACCATTAGGATTCTAGTAGTCAGATATTTGTTACATTGTATCTGCCATCACTTTTGCTTCTGACACAACAAAACCCAACATTTTCAACACAAGAGCAGCATTTCTCAGGTTTGCAGCTCTCATGGTCATCCTCCAGCGTGAGGCAAGACTGGTGACCCCCAGCTGACACAGGTTTTTCACTCACCGCCGCACAGAAAGAAGCAAACAAAAGGGCAGGGGATGAAACCAGCCAAAGCTGCTACCTGAAACAGTCAACATGTCCCCAGATTTGTTTATATTTGTAGTCGCTCCCCTGGATATTTTGCATTTTCATTACCATCAACACGATTGCTTAATACATTCACACTAGTGCTATTCATAGCAATAAAATCTCAGTAATTCTGCTTTTTCTTTTGATCTGTTTTTGCAGGTGTTCTGATGCTGACATGGTAAGGCTGAGAACATACTACTTTGAAAGTAATTCTGAGGCAAGACCAAAAAACCTTTATCATTGCAAGATCTGAAATACTATCAGTCTTAGAGACATAATTATGGATTTTTTTTTCTAAGCTAATTAAGATTCTTATGACAGATCATGATTAAAAAGTACTAACCATTCTTTCACACACAATTCAAACAACTTTTGTTATATTATCACGGAGAATGCCAACATGTTAGGCATCATAACATACCCAGGAAGACAGACAGTTATGTTCACATAGCACAAAATCAGCTCTTCAATTATTCTTGATTAAATCTGTGCTGCCCAGTTGGAAACAGCTGAGAGCTGCATTTAGACTTCAGTAGGGGACATTTATTGTATGAATTACTTGCCAACTGTCAAATACCAGCATTGTGTTTACTTAGAATACATGTATCACCCTTACTCCATGTCTTCACTTTAACAGACATGTAATGATTCAGCTATTTGAAGGATTGTCTCCAAGCAGGACAGCTACGCTGATATTTTGAAAGCTGTTTTTTCCACTTCTCATGCTCTATTCGCTACACAAATGATGTAAATGGAAATCATTTATTAAATCCTTCAGACAGATGCATTCAGTATGAATCCAGGCAAGGTATATGTACATGAACACGGTGACAACACATCAAGACCTTGCTGGTTCTGGACTAAAGTAAGATCTATGAAGCACTGGGGAGGGGGAAAAAAGCAGGTACAGTGGGTTTGGGGTTTTTTCTTTTTCTCCATTGAAATCCAAGTATTTCTTATTAAAAAAAACCAAACCCTACATGTTACTTGTCAATAGTGAACCACTTCTGTGGCCTCTATATCCTCTGTGAAGACATTTCATATATAATTTCCACAGAACTCATTCTGTACTTAATCTATACTTGCATACTTATGCACAGACAGAGGATCACGGGATGTTTGAGGTTGGAAGGGATCTCTGGAGACCATAGAATCATCGAGGTTGGAAGAGACCTTCAAGATCATCCAGTCCAACCATCACCACCAAACCACATCACCCAGTGCCACATCCAGATGCATCTTGAACACCTCCAAGGACGGTGACTCCACCACTTCCCTGGGTAACCTATTCCAATACCTAATCATTCTTACAGTGAAGAAATTTTTCCTAATGTCCAATCTGAATCTCCCCTGATGCAATTTAAAGCCATTTCCTCTTGTCCTTTCACTATGGGCACAGCAGAAGAGACCGACCCCCACCTCACTACAACCTCCTTTTAGGGAGTGATGAGGTCTCCCCTGAGCCTCCTCTTCTCCAGACTGAACAACCCCAGCTCTCTCAGTCGTTCCTTGTAAGACATATTTTCCAGTCCCTTCACCAGCTCTGTTGCCCTTCTCTGGACACGCTCCAGCACCTCAATGTCTTTTTTGAAGTGAGGGGCCCAAAACTGAACACAGCACTTGAGGTGCGGCCTCACCGGTGCCAAGTACAGGGGGACAATCACTGCCCTGTTCCTGCTGGTCACACCGTTTCTGATACAGGCCAGGATGCCATTGGCCTTCTTGGCCACCTGGGCACACTGCTGGCTCATATCCAGCCGACTGTCAACCAACACCCCCAAGTTCCTTTCTGCTAAGCAGTTTTCCAGCCACTCTTCCCTGAGCCTGTATCGGTGCCTGGCGTTGTTGTGGCCCAAGTGCAGGACCTGGCACTTGGCCTTATTGAACCTCATCCCGTTGGCCTCTGCCCATTGATCCAGACTGTCCAGATCTCTCTGAAGAGCCTTCTGACCCTCAAGCAGATTAATATTTCCACCTAACTTAATGTCATCTGCAAACTTCTAGTCCAACCCACTGTTCACAGCTCAGTTAGCTTTGATGTCAGATCAAGTTGCTCTTGGCTTTATCCAGTCAGTCTCGAAACCTCCAAGGGTGGAGACTACCCAGTCTCTCTGGGCAACTGCTCGCTGCATGACTGTCCTTATGGTGAAAAAGCTTTTCCTTATATCCACTCTGAATCTCTCATTTGAGTTTATGTCCAATATCTCTCATCCTACAACCAACATAATGCAATAGCCTGGCTCCATCTTCTGAATAAACTCCTCATAGGTACTGGAATGCCACTAACAGGTCCCCCTCAAAGCCATCTCTTCTCCAGGCTGAACAAGCCCAGGTCCCTCAGCCTCTCCCAGGGCAAGTGCTCCAGATCCCTGACCACGCTGGTGGCCTCTGCTGAACTCGCTCCAATTCATCAATATCTTTCCTGTACTGTGGGGTCCAGAACCATATGCAATATTCTACATGATGCCTAATGAGTGCTTTTTGGCCTTCTTTGCTGCCAAGGTATGCTGCTGGCTTATATACAGTTTGCTGTCTACTAGGATGTCCAAGTTCTCTTCTGCTGAACTGCCCCCAGTCAGTCAGTTCCCAGCCCATACTGTTACATTCCTTCCCAGATGGAGGAGTTTGCACTTGCCCTGCTGAATTTCACACGGTTCATTTCAACCCATTCCTCTGGTTATTGGGGTCACTCTGGAGGGTAGTCTTGTCCTCAAGCCTATCTACTGGTACTCCCAGTACAGCGTAATCTGCAAACTTGACCAGAGTGCATTCTGTTGCCTTTTCAAGGTCACTGATAAAGACGTTAAATGGTAGAGACCCTCCACATGCCACCAGCACACCCAGGCAGAGTATGAACCATTAACTGCTACCCTCTGAGCCTAATATACAACCAGGTTTTTACCCATCTTGTTGCTAACCCATCCAGACAGTAAGGTCCTAATTTGGAAATTAGAACAGTGTGGGAGACTGTATAGAAATTCCTGTTAAAGCCAAGGTCAATGACACACACTGCTTTCTCATCCACAAAGCTAGTCATTTCATCTTAGCAGGCAACTAAGTTGGTCAGGCATCATTTACCCTCAATACATCCACGCTGACAGTTTCAGCCACCAATTTGCCCAGAAACATATTTCAGAAGGACTCACTCCATGTTTTTCTCAGGGACTGAAGTAAGGCTGACTGGCTTGTAGTTCTCCCAAGTTTAAATTTTGGGCTTTTTTGAAGACGGGTACATTTCTCCAGTCAATGAAGAACTCACCTGATCTCCAGGACCTTTTTAAGATGGTAAGACAGCAACCTTGCAAGGACAGCTGTTGACAGAAGTCATAAGCCTCCAGCCTTCCTCAACACAGCAGTCTCCACTTACATCACAACTGTCCATAAATTGGCTGCCCCATTTTGCACAGTCAAGAGATTCAGGCTCTCATCTCTGCAGGGTCTCTGTGAAGACCTCATAAATCCTTTTTCCATCTTCCCTGATACCATATAGTCTGTTCATCTCCCACAGCTCCATAACTTGGCCACAACTCCCCATCCAGCACACACATCCAGCAGGTATGGCCACTATCTCCAACTGCCCCAGCCTCAGTGAGAGGCATTAGGCACTGACTGCAGCCCGGCACCTGGAAACCAGCATCTGTCCCAGAGCTCTGTCCAAGCAGGGGCCTCTGTTGTGCCAGGGATAGCTGCTCCAGTTGCAGCTGGCGGCCAGGCTCTGTGGTGTGTTGCCACCGTACCTGATGAGTCCCACACTGCTTTCAGCAGGTTTATGGTCCCCTTTTCTGCAAACTGTAGCTCCTAAGAAGCGCACCGTGGTTCCCCTCCTCTGGCAGTTACACAGTTGTATCCCCAGCACGAGCTGAACACGTGCTTGATCCATTCTAACAAGGGGTTGACCTTTCCCAACAGCCACCTGGATCTGTTGGCGCCATAAAAAGTCTCTGAAGATCCAGAAACCAAACCACAAACTGCAAATGCTATCCACAAGCAGCAGCCAGAGCCAGGACTCAGGCCCATGCCCTGCTGTGGTCCTTTGGGGCCACTCAATGAGTACACAGAGGCCTGGCACACACACCAGCATGCTCCCAGGGAATGCTCTCCCGCTCCCTGCACTACTGAGTTCCTTCACTTGAGATGCCTCCTGAAGCTCCCCATGTCCTCTACACTCCCCTCTGCAGGATCATCATCCTGTCCAAACACCTCCAGCCATCTGAGATTCTGCAGGTCACCACCACCTCCCAGTGATGGTTGCCTGGGCTGAGACTCCTAGCTGGCCCATGGGAAGCCATTAGTCATGGACTGGGTGCCAAAATAGCCTTTACAGACAGACAAAACTCACCAGACCATCTTTCTTCCCAGTGATGAGGAGGAGCTGTAAATCCCTGCTGCCCCTGAGACTAACACAAGCTGAGCTCTTCCACAGGAGCTCTCCTACCACCTCACTGCTTCCCTGGGCTGTGCCTACCCATCAAGTAGGGGAGCTGCAAAAACCTTCTTCAGATGCCATGTTCCCTTCAACAGCCACAAAACAGTTTGAAAATTAATTCATCTAACCAGAGCATTTCAGGTGAACTTGTGAATTGTTTTTCAGCATTGTCTTAACCTGAAAACTTCAGCACAGTCAGAAAAGTAAGAACCTTTTTAAAGACTGTTATCCTCCAGGAGCACGTGGATGGGAACCTGAAGCAATTTTCAGCCATGTGCTGCACGAGGAAGAGCTCCTTCACAGCAGTGGCAGCCACTGGCATCCACAGACAACACATTTCAAGCAGCAGGTTTTTTTAAACTAGATGACAAGACTCTCATCTGAAAGATTTTATTAACATTATGGTATTTCTTTTTCATTTTTCAGCAATATTTCAATTTAGAACCCTTCAGACCGCAATGTATTAAGAACAGGAAACTGGAGTGGCCATTCTGTGTCCAGTTCCCCGATGTTTATGGATACTCATTTCTTTGCTTTTGGCAGATCAGAATGGGCCTCCACGTACAGAAGCAGTATAGGACAAGAAATCACAGAATCACAGAATGTTAGGGGTTGGAAGGGACCTTGAAAGATCACCTAGTCCAACCACCCTGCCAGAGCAGGACAACCTAGAGCAGGTCACACAGGAATGCATCCAGGTAGGTTTTGAATGTCTCCAGAGAAGGAGACTCCACAACCTCCCTGGGCAGCCTGTTCCAGTGCTCTGTCACTCTTACAGTGAAAAAGTTCTTCCTTACTTTCACCCAGAACCTCCTATGTTCCAACTTGCACCCGTTCCCCCTTGTCCTATCACGGGACATCACTGAGAAGAGCCTGTCTCTATCCTGCTGACACTAAAGCTAGACGTAAACTTCTGATGCCATGTAATTACAAACAGGAATGATGCTAGGTGAGGAAAGAAGCAGAGGAAAACTTGCTCTCATGCAAGACTTTAGGCAGAAAGTTTAGGTCCCTAATTTGTGTTAACAGCATGTCAGATACAGCGGCTACAGACACACAGTAATACCAGGGAGTAAGTGCTACAAAATGTAATATTTGTACTGCATAACCACAGGTATAAATGTTTTATGAGCTCCAGCAGGGACTAAATAACATATTGGAGTTTGGGTGGAAGAGAAAATGATGCTTAAGGAAAGGGGAGATGGGTCTTGAGCACTCAGGTCCTTAATCACCCAGCATGTGGAAAACAGCATCAAAACAATTCCCCATCATATTCTCATGACTGATTATCTGGAAGCCAGGGAGGGAGAAAACACAAAGACTCACCCCTAAGTAATCCTTACACCTGGCTTTATGCATTTTAGATATGTAACTGAACTTTAAACAGAAAATAACTACACAGAAACAGACCTCAAGACTGCAGGGTATTATTTGGTAGCTTTACAGAGACCTGAAGGCTGCAGGGTATTATTTGGTAGCTTTGTAGCCTATCAGATGTCCCAGCCTCTTGCCCAGTGCCAACCCAAGGCTTATTCCTGGGCCAAGACATTTCCCAAGAAATGCACCCTACTCTGTTGTCTGTTTAGGCTGTTTTCGTTGATGTTTGCAGCCTTTGCACACAGTTGTCTCATTCCCAGAATGCCCCTCCCTCTCTCATAGTTTACTAGCACGCATTGCTCACTTCACTGAGGCCATATTTTGCCACTTGAAAATGTAATTCAAGCTAGCTGACTTCTCCTAAAATTTAATTTCTCTCCAGTGAAACCTGCCACATGATACTAGACCATATAAGCTTCACAAAGAAGATCAACACCATCCTGACCGACATAGGGTGAAGGAGGCAACGCCTACACATCAACAGAGCTGATCCTTCCCCTCTGCTCAGCACTGGTGAGACACACTTGGAGTGCTGGGTCCAGTTCCGTGCTCTCCAGCGCAAGGGAGACATGGATCTACTGGAGTGGGGTCAGTGAAGGACCATGAAGACAACTGAGAGTTGCCTGAAGTGTCTGTCACACAAGGTGAGTCGGAAAGAGCTGGGACTGTTCAGCCTGGAGAAGAGAAGGCTCAGGAGGGATCTCACCAATGTGTATAAATACCTGATGGGAGGGTGCAAAGAAGACGGAACCAGGATCTTTGTGGTATCCAGTGAATGGACAAGAGCCAACTGTCACAAAGTGAAATACAGGAAATTCCTTTTAAATGTAAGAAAAACCTTTTTTTTTATTGTGAAGCTGATTTAACACAGGTTCCCCATAGAGGTTGTGGAGTTTCTTGATCCTTGGACATATTCAAAACCTGACTGAACATAGTCCTGAGCAACCTGCTTTAACTGATCCTGCTTGAGCAGGGGAGTTAGACTAGACGATCTCTAGAGGTTCCTTCCAATCTTAGCTATTCTGTGAGTCTGTGTGCACCATAGTGCCTTGTAGGTATGCGCTCCACAATAGTTTGTGCCACACTAAGCTTTTTCTTTTCATTTTTAATGTATATGCTTCAGTTTTTCTTATAGAATCAGGCAGAACTACAGCAGGACAATACAGTACTGTGTTCACTCATGAAAACTGTTCCAAAAGCTGAACATGGCTGTACCTTCAGATGGTGCAGAAAATTCATGTCTCACTAGTACTTCTTCAGTGGTCGTGTCTCAATTGCTTTTATTTATGAAAACATAGCCAGGAAGCCCCAGAATACCACCACCAAAGTTTCCTCCTTGTTTGGCAATGCACTTCCTCTAATACTTGTCATAGCCTCTACACTCAGCTCCTGTGGGGGAAGGAACAAGGAAACGGGGTCAAATCCCTCATTACCAGCTAATTGCACACTTACACCAGTTCTGCATTCAGGAGCTTGGTGTATCCCAGGGGAACGGGTCAGGAGACTAGCTTGATGCTACAGTTGGTAAAAGTGCATGTTGCACCCAAACAATGTATGGGACATTATTTTCTGGTAAATGGTGGGATAATTGGTCTGTGCTTTCTGGGTAGCAGCACAAACTGGAGAAAGCAGAGAACAGTTCAGAAGGCCAGTAGCATCTAAGCTGAGCTAGCCTGCATCCAGAGAATTGGTTACAGTAGCAGCTGCTAACCTGCATGAATTCAAACTTTTGTCTATACTACCTTAAAATTCAATCAAGAGGGAATTAAAAGCATTATAATTCTAAAGACAAAAGGGTCATATATATTATTACGACACAAATTATGGCAAGATCCAAGTTAACTCCACAGTGACGAGTCCTGTTGAACATCCTCTCCTCCACACGTAGTGGGTGCTCAATAGTATCTGAAGCTAAACAAGGTCTGAGAGTGCCTGACCAAGCATGTCTGAAAATGAGTAATAAATCCAAGCTGCTAGATGATTGGCAAATAGGTTTTTAGGTCTATTAAAAATACCAGTGTCTTCCTTGCTACAGACATAAACTTCATCCATTGGTAGCAGAAGGTGGAAACAACATATAATTTATGGCTTTCAGTAAATACCGCTGTGACAAATCGTCAAAGGTAGGATCAACTTAGATTTTGAAAGCTATTTGACAAATAAAAGAGACTAACAACTTCCTTTCAATAAAATCTAAATTTAGCTTTAATAATTAGAGTTTTTATAAAAAGGAAATTGTCTTCCAAAGTGAAGATTTGCACCAGTTCATGTTGTCAAATTTGACAGCATGAAATCATAGAACAAATGATGAGATCCTACAGCTGCTAAGTACTGTCAAATACACTTTACAAGTTTTATTCTTATAAACACATTAATATGAGGCCTGGTTTTTGCAAGGAAATGCCTCTCTTCCCTTTGTACAACTTGGATAAAAATGGTTCTAAAAGATTCCTCGCCATTGTCAGGATGGCTTGCTGTCCTTTCAACATTTCAAAGCCCTGGTCTGCACACAACACGGTACCAGAGCCCTGTGGAGCTGGCAAGAGTTTGAAAACAGCTGGAATGGTTTATGAGCAAGTTCTTACAGCTGTTCTGCATGAGGGAATGTACAACCACACACACCGACAGCTAAGGTACAAGCTAAACCCAGCTGACTTTGAACTGAAGGAGATGAGTGCAAGCACAATCCACTAAGGCAGCTCAGTGGCCAACTGTGACCTGCCAGCAGTGAACAGCTAAGGAGAAGCAATGTTTTAAACTAACCAGCTACATGTATTGGATTTCATTTTCTATGTATAAAGGGAAAATATAAAGTAATATTGTGTGTGTGGACCCACATCAGTATGAGCCTGATGCAGGCTAAATTGCTCTGGCTGTGTAACTAGACACCCAAGTTAGCACATATTTTCAAAAATGTAAATAAAATCCCAAATATTTTTAATATATAAATTAGGTACAAATGCTTTGAATAATTATACTGTAGATAAATTATATTTAATATTAAATGGCAAAAAAGTGCTATATGAATTTAAAAAAAAAAAGTTTCTTTTCACTGTTTTTAAAGAGAACTCTAAATCAATCTGACTGTAAAAATAAAACCACTTTCAGAAAAGCATATGCTAACAAAACTATTATTGAATTATTTATATAATATTATTTAAAAGCAACCTGGTGTTCCTGAAAAAAACTTGGATAGGTCACACTTACACTCTGTAACACCGTGATCACAGCTACAGAGTGGGTGAAACACTATTTCAGTATAGCTTAGACATGGAGAATTCATCTGTGACACTAATACAGAAGGCATGACATTCTTGTAGACATAAAAAAATGGGAAAACGTTAAATGTAGAAGAGCAACTGTTTAAATTAAAAACTCGAGTTCATGCTTTGAAAGAATTCATACACAGCAAATGGAAGAAATCTTATCATAATCACTTAAAATCAAAGAAGGTTTTTTGGTCCATGCCAGGTGAGAAGCTGAGCATAAACACCGAGTTTCAAAGGAACATTGTTTTTTTTATTTCTTTCTATCACTAATAGAAAACTAGCTTCTTCTTTAGAAAGCACCTGTGTATCGTTATCACTACAATTTATTTATTTATATCTGGATCAAGAGATCTGTTATTTTATAAAATCACCTTTTCGTATGAAAGATTAGCATGTCTATTTTCTGTTTATGATCAAGCTTACTTCCTGACCTCTGCATATTGAAAGCATGGATTATTTATTACTCATTTAAGCCATCTTATCTCCTAGAGGCACGATTAAAGTTACGCTGGGTATACACTATCTGTACACGTTTTACGTGTATTTGGTTAAGTTGCTGCATCTATTCTTGTAATATTCCTAATGCTATCTTATATGAAGACCTATTAATTAAAATTGAATGGCAGCTCTACAATACTTTTTGGAGGTCCAAAATACACCAGTTACTGGAGAAAACACTTCAGCGCTTACACAGCGCTTCATCATTTGGCCTCACAAAGAGCTTTGCAGGACGTCAGTGCTTTGTCCACACTATACTTTCTGGAAACTAGAGTTATAATGAGAAGAAAAAATATTTTCAAGGTCACCCAATAAGATACTGGAGGGTCTTCTGAATTCCCAGTCACAGATCTGTTAGTAGGAGGCACACGTTACCTTGAGCATCTATTGACTGCTCACATTTCTCTTCATTATAACATCACACCCAACTCTAGCCAGTCTTTGCCAGCTCTGCATCCACAGTCCTGACTGCAAATGTGAATGTTCCCCTAAGGGTTATTTTTATATTTTCTTTAAGTGTTCATTAACACAGGTATTGGAGCAAGATCTCCTCCTGTGCTATAGCTCTTTGATGCACAGAGATGCACAGCATCCAGAAATGGGTTCCAGCTTCTTGATCCTGAGAAACAGGACTTTGTTCTAACATGAAACTGCTGATGAGTGGCTGGCTTCATGTTGCCTGACTGACACAAGGAGTGAGACTCATCTTGCCTATCTTCACACATCTACAAAAAAAAAATGGTATCACTACCTGAGGTACTCAGTCTATGCTCCTTTTACAGCCAGTGTAGAGAAACAGGGACCTTAGGATGAGATTAATAGCACCCAGCAAGTACCCATTCCTCTCCAATGACTACCAAGGAGAATTCAGGACTACTAACTCTTACGAGGATTACAGATACAGACATACACTTATATTTGTTAAACTAAATCTCATCAATGCTTTCTAAGTGAGCACATACTAGCACAGGTTTGGATTTGGATCTGGCATAGGTAACATCCACAGAATATTTGCGGCCAGATTTGCTCCTCCTATGATGTCTGAACAGCTGGAGGAATGTTGTACACACACTGGAGAGCTTGATCTTTAACACTACGTAATGATGATCAGCTACCCCTCTCATCACTGTAAGGTTTAAGTGAGACAACCAGCACTGCATAAGCCTGGAAAAGACATTCTCTCTTTGACGCTTCACATCCAGCATCATGTTTCAAATGTGTCACTCAGGTTTTCAGCCCACAATCAAGATTTAAACTTCCTCTCAACCTGTCTGGGAATTACATATCCCTGGATTAAATAATCTTGTAGAGAGTTTTAGACCTTCCCTTCAACAACATGAGAGGACACCAGATCAAGAAATGGTTCCCAGTCTGACCATCAGTAGTTCTGCTATGAATTCAGATGGGAGAAAGCATGAAAAAAACCCCAAAAACTCCCATTTAAGAGATTATTCACTGGTATTGTGGGTGCTTAGTGGTTTCTCCCTTTCCTGTCACTTAAAGTGAACTGAATCTGCATTATTCCAAACTGTCATCATCTGCTTTGGGGAAGTGAAGACACACACTCGTGACATCTCCCCAGCCACCAGGTTCACAGGGTGCCCACCCTGGATGCAAGTGAGGAAAAAGGTGTCTATTAACAGAATACCCCAGCATAGCAGCAAGGAACTGAAACTCTGCCTGTTAGAAACACCCTGAGATGGCATGGAAGCAGCACTGCCCCTCCAGGGGAAGGTAGCACCTTTCCCTCCTTCCAGCTGGGACTGTGGAGGATACGGTCCCATATACCACTCAGAGAACATGTCCACATGTAAGAGAGGGGAGGAGAAGCTTCACAGTATTTTTGCCCCTGCTTACCTGGTCCTAACCCTCCCAGCACACCCACCAAGTTCTCTTTGACCTCAGCCATTCCTCCTGTTCCTGTGAGACAGGCACAAGCTGCCTTTAGCTTACACACATTTTAAAATCAGTACCGTCTTCTGATTTTTTCAGGTCAAGCCAAGCTGCCCACGAGTCTGTTGATACTCCATATGCTGCTGAAAGCTGGCAAGGAAGAAGGGCAAGTGAATGCTGGCAGAGATCAAGCAGGAGGAGTGCGTATTTCAGTGCCATCGCATGTGGCTGAAGATGGAAGTCATTCTCAGTCAGCTCTTCCCTAGAGGAAAGTTTCTCCTTTTAAAGATCTTTACACGTAAATCCTCAGAGAATACATCACATACCAAAAAATAAATGTTGGATGCTGGAGGACTATACCGTGTTTTACACACACAAAATACACAACTCCATTCAGTGAAAATGATAAATACATAGCATGCTCGAGTCCACCTCCATTTTATTTTTTATGTGTATGTGGCAGGAGGGAGGGGATGTATGGATTCCTAATGTTGTGAACTGAAGTCACTGCTGCTGTCACTAGCTGGTTAGATCTGAAAAGGAAAAGGCTGTTTTTTCGGTTGGCTGCAATAGAAATCTCATGGGAACAGCTGCTGTCATTTGAGTTCAGGCCAAGATGGCAACATCTGAGAAAAACAACTGATCTGTGAATTTCCCACCACTTAGAAATGAAATGTAGAGATGCCAGCATCAGACATTTTGTAAGTATAGAAGTCCCAGTTCAGGCAAGGAACTGAACCTACTGAAGCACCTATCCAGTCATCACCTGTGTCATTCTCTCACCCACACTTCATCTCCAGGATCTTAAAGGTCCAGGATCTCCAGAAAGCTCCATGATTCAAAACGGTACTAGCTTAGCACCATGGCTGGAGATTCAAAAGGAAAAAAATCACTTGACAGGAACTAGTTTTCTCACAGATCAACTGAAAGAAAGACTTCAAGTCTAACTAGATATATACACCACCACTGCCTTCTGCTTCAAGTAACACATCTTCAGGTCTGCCTTTTCCAATACAAGTATACAGAAATACTCTTAAAATGAACTCTAGTAAAAAAAATTACTACCCTACATACCCAGCTTTCCAAGGCTGACAGTGAAGCACACATGACAGATGTTAATCATGCCACTTAATGCATGACTGGGTGGATGCTGCAGTAATGTGGGTGGTTTAAAGCTGAATATAATACCAACCTACAGCTGGAAAAGCAACTGAACTTTGCCACTGCTTTAGTAGCAGATTTGTTATTTGTGTGGACCTACTCATGTAACAGATCCTTTAAAAATTGTTTCATACCTAAAAACTACCGAAGAAGCATAAGACAAGTTTTAAGAGTCAGTACTTGGTAGTGCTAAAAAGCAAAGATTTTATTTGAGACAGCTGAAAAACTCTGCATGCTGGCTTGAATGCATTCCTCTGTTTTTGCTCTTTGCAAACTCTCACCAAAATATCAACCCCCTTTTAAAACCCTTTGTTATTGAAAATTATTCACACTGAAAGATGTGCAAGTAATTTTCACTTCAAACAAAGCTTTCAAAGTATTAATTATCTTAAATTTGAGTTATGTGGATGATTAGGATGCATGGTCTGCTTCTGCTTCCTCACTGAATGAATGTAAATCTCTAAGACAGGGTTCCAGTGTGAACGATGGTGATAAATTCACATTAAATATTTGTATCAAATATTTGTAGCTGTTTCTTTAAATATGCTGTCTGCCCAAAGAATCCTATAAGTAAAGGTGCATGGAAAGCAAAAATAAAACAACTATAAATACAGCAAAAATTTAATTTGGTTTTAAATGACAATGAGAATGTGTTGAAGATATTTCTCTCTTTTTCTAGTTCTCAGGGCACTCAGCAGATGTTCAGTGAAGAAATGCATTTGAAAGAGAAAAGAACATAACACTTTTTCAGTATTCCAAGTGGAAAACTGCAAAAGAGTTACAAGCTACATAGATATTCCTTCTCCTGCAAATGCTATCTCACATTGAGCACCTACAGATGCTAACACTGACTTTAAAGGGATATTTGCCTTAAAAGCAGCCATAAGTTTCTGCATTTGGGATACAGGCAGCATTCTGTGGTCAACACTGTGCCCACATCAAAATGTGATTTAAACAATGGCTTCAAGTTTTTTACTGTTTGTAACTTTGTGCACCTGCACAGAAGTCAGAAGACTGTGATTTTTGATCACAGCAGATCAAGAAATTCAGTTTTACATCCTATGGACTAGATGGCAACAGCAGACTATAACTAAATTTTAAGTTTTATTATACCATAAAAACTTACTTTAGAACTGTCCAGCTGTGTCTGAAACCTAATAATTTCAGACACAGTGGTAGGTAAAACCTTATTTCCTTTTATTAGAGTTAAGTCATTAATATTTTTGTGATAACTACAATACATCAAAACTAAGTGCATTAATCTGATCAATATCCTGACATGCTTCTAATTTTTCAATTGCTTCCTTAAAAAAACTGGCTAATGTAAATTGCATTATAATAGTCTCTGTGTATTTTGGGTTTAATTGTTTATATCACCGAATTCAAAGTAACAAGAGGATACCTAAGTTTAAATTATTAATATAATAACGTATTTTCAAAATCAGTAGCAATTAATGAGATTAATTAGGCATGAACAATCACACCAAAATATTTTCTTAAAGGGGATTATTTCTAATAAAGAACTACGGTATTTCATACTATGATTGGTTTGGCATGGTTTTTTGCATCTGTTTTCCAAAAGTCAAGTGGCTTTCTGTCAAGTAATTTTATACACAGTTCTGCAGTAAGCACTTTTGTAAATAAGTCTCTGTTTCAGACAAACTATCCTCAAGAGCTAAAACTGAAGATATTTAGATACTATATAAAATATGAGGGATGCTGCGTCTTCAATTTGTGTGACCAAGGTTCCACTGAAATCAGCTGGAGCTTTTGGTAGACATGGCAAGCAGGACAGACCAAGTAACATGTGCTTAAGGTTTAAATATTCTTTTGCTCAATTCAACACAATTGCAAGTGTGGAGAAAAAGTGAAGAAAAATCTACAGAAAACGGTATCAATTTGTTTTTTCTAGACTGATTAGAAATATGTAAGCGATTTAAATGGTTTGATTTAGTGACCTGTATCATAACCCATCAACACCAACTGCATTGGTAATGAGTAACATTCACAATTTTTTCATTTAACTTGATGTTCTATATAAATAGATCCAGCAAATGTATACATGGAAGTGCTTTAAAAATATTATTTAGAAATAATTTTGAATTCAGTACTATTCATTACTACATAAACTAAGCTCGTACTCCCCTTTTTCTCCCAAGACATATTACTCTCCTGAGTGGGCTTAAACCCAAAGCCATTAGCCTATCATCTTACAAAGTCTCTAAAGAATCATGATTTCATAAGTTTTATCAAATATCCAGCCAGGAGAAGATATGTTAATTCAATTATACATATTTCTTGTTGCTAACAAAATTATTAGGTTTCCTATTTTAGGTTTTTTGTTTTCTTTTTTACTTCAACTGAAGGAAAGTGGAGGCAAAGCAAGGAGGTTCACTGAAGAAATGTCACTGCAAGCAATAAATTTTAACACCTATTTGCATTACTTATTTGTAAATAACCTGGTGGTCACAGGGTTTTCTATCTGTTGTTTAAGAAGCCAAAAGCATGCTGCCTCTGCACAGCACATGAAACCAAAGGGTGAAATTTCATTGCAGACACCGGCTTCTAATGGTTGCCAAGAACATGTCAATGCACAAAAACTGGCCCGTATCAAGCAGTTCAATGGTTGTTACCAGTAGGAAATTCAAAGTTTTGCCTTCAGACAGTTTGTTCAAGGCTTCGGACCTGCGCTCAGAACAACATCACAATCATGAAGCTCACCTGAAGTACTCTGCTTATTCTTCTTACAAAGCAAGGCCTCACAGACAGCACCATCCTTCGTACAGGACATCAAAATGAGGAACAGGGAATTAAAAAGTGAAAAGGGAAGCAGCTGGAGTTCACGTAACTGATCTGATTTTTTTTTTTAATATTCACTCCCGTAAGTCACTTCACAACTCCAGAGTTTTAAAGCTTCAGATTACTGCCAGCAGCCAGGGCCAGCACGGATGACAAGCTGAGACACCAGCCCACATGCAGCCAACGTTGGCTTGCAGGACTTTCGTGACTTAATGGATGGGGTATGCTTTTCTAAATACGAAAGCAAAACAGAAGAGCAGACAGATTTTTTCCCTCCTTACTTGGTTATGAAAAACACATACTAATAATATTTTTAATGCAAAAAGGTAAATGAAATAGGAGATTCCCAGCCACTTAAAAAGAACTCCACAACTATACTTCAGACTCATTAAGTGCATACTAATTAGCAGGCAAAATAACAGAGAATTTGTTATTTCAGTATTAGTAAATATTTGTATGTTATTGTTATTTGAATCACAAGTCAAAATGAGCATCTAATGGTATCTCCCAGCAGTGAAAAAAAATGGATAGCTTATTTATAAAATTTTCTTTTAATGAAACTAAGGATTCAGGGTACCCAATTACAGTCTTTTAAAAAGTAACAGGTTTTCAAACAGTGCCAACCTTGAAAATTCTCTAAGGTGTTTCATCTAACAACAGTGATATTTTAATGGCAGTTTTTAAAATCAGGGCCACTGTGCTTAATAGGCACAATTTTTTCAGTATTGATGAACAAGTACGTGGTGAAGTGAACCACGTGAAAATTAAGTCTACCAGGCTAAAAACAGAAGCATGTTTCAACCAGGAATGAACACGGCAACATCACGTTAAAAATAGCTAATGGTAAATGGCAAAATCAAGTAACCTACAATGTTACCACGCTGCTGAATTGCATTTACAGTAAGTAAATGACAGTTACACTTAAAAAGATGAGCAAAGGATGACTCATCCTAATGTCCCGCTTTAACTTATTTTACATTCTAAACCAGTGTTTTTCAACTTACTGATTAATGACATACTAGTATGGTGCAGGAGTTTCAAACACTTAGCTGATAAAGAGATGTATAGTTAGGTGAAGACACCACAAAACTTCTTAACACTACACGTCTTCTAATTTTAAGTAAACACACATTTTGTCCCTACACCTAACTCCCACGTACCAGATTTTCTATACCAAGAGGGGTGCAATTGGCTGCACAGAATTCAGCAAAAAACAGCATCTAAAGAACAGTCGCAGAGACTGGCATATTCTGAGGTACAGGTTTGCAAAATGACTATGGGAACTTGGCTAGTGAATCTGTGTAACAAAGGGACAAACCTCCTTGCTGACTCTGCATTTTCAAAAGCATTCAGAATTTGTATGAGCCTTATTCAGAGAATACAGAAGAAAACTTCTTCAGCACAGTTTATTTGTGCTGACGTACCTTTTGCTATCACCCCTGGAACAAATTGGTTTTCATTTGTCCAGAATGAAGGCAAAGAACATGAAGCTTTTGGACATTAAAGGTTATTTCACTCCTCTGTGGATCTCAGAGAAAATAAGCACTTGAAAGGAGAAAGAGCACAACTCCATACATCCTTCTCCTAAGATATAGGACATCAAACACACAGGACAAACTTCTGCCAGCTTTAGAAGGAGCTCCTAAAGGAAGTAAAAGCTTCTCCAAAAAGAAGCCAAAACAACAAAATGGTCAAAATGTGACAGTTTTTATTGATCGTACCGTTTTCGCCAGAGCCCTGGTTGCCCTGGATGCTGTAGGTGTTGTACAGTCACAAAAGCACAGCCCCTGAAAGCTGATTATCCAAGTACAGGGCACGCCACAACACATGGACACTGACAGATGGGAGAGCAGAAGGAAAGAATGAGTCAATATTGGTCCATGTGTCAAAAGAGCTGGCACATGAAGTCCGAGGTCTAAATGCAGGTCCACTGGGGGACAGTTGTGTACATTAGGAAAAGCAAAACTCATAACCATTTTTAGAGGGTGATTAAAGCGCTCATTAGCCTGGGCATGCAATGTTTTATTCTGATCTACAGCTTTAGCCAGGCCTCGGTAGAACACTCTTGAAGGAAACGACTATCAAAAGTGAAGGTAAATTTAAGAAAATTGAGAAGAAAGAAGAATTTAAGAAAATATAGGTCACATGAGATCAGTGGCAAGATCCTTCTTTGATGTATTAACTGGTTTTTCTAAACAAAGTGAGACATAGTTGATCTAAATTTCAATAAAGCATTTGATACAGAGCCAAATGGGAAATCATTGGTTAAGAAGGTTTGGATTAGCAGAATAATTGTTAAGGTTAGCAGCAAATAAGCTGAAGAAAAGGCAGGAAAATATGTATCTGACAGGGGTACTACCAGCCTGAGGGAGGATGACTAATCACGTTTCATAGGACTGGGATTAGGATTGTCTGTATTTATCACTTATCTCAACAGTCTTTGCAAAAGAAGTGTAATTGTGATAAAGAAGTTTTCTTGCAACACAAATTCAGGAGGCAAGGTCAATTAACAGAAAGATTGAACTGTACACAAAGTCAAATGATCTTGAGTAACACAATAAGATTACACTCAGTAGTACAAAATGTAATGTCAGACAGCTACAGATTAATAACATCTATTACAAGACACGAGTTCATTACCTGGAAACGAGTGAGGAAAGAGAAAGAGACCAATGGGCCCAAGTCTGCTCATTCATCACAGCATGGCTGTGAACAATGAATGCAATCCCAGAATATGGTCAATAGAGTGCATTTCTGATAGAGATAAGAGAACCTGACCATTGTAAAAGCTCTCTCAGAACCCCACCTATACTGAGAAAAGCTGTGGACAACCCAGTGTAAGCCTCATGATGTACACAGCTTAAAATGTTCCTGTTTTTAATGTTATGGAAGCAGGCAGCCAAGGATGGCCTACAAAACCGTGTTGCACCTTTTGTTAAATCGTTTTGTTAATATTGTATATATTGGTAACTTAAATGATTCGCATGCATGTATTGTAATTATATACATACTCAAGTTCCACCTCAAGACCTTCTAAGCCCTCATTAATGCCAGGTGTACTAAACAAAGACAAGAGATTAATTAATGAGAAAGCAGGAAACATTAGCCTTTGTTGTTATACTGTAGAAGCGGTACAAAAAGGTTAGGTCCACATGCCAATAACAAGTAACAGTTAGTAATTAGCGACAATTAGTTTTGGCCAGTGCTTCAGAATCCAAGGATACATGGATGCTAAAATGCAATGGATTACAAAAATGTAACAGGTAAATGTGTAAGGATAGAACATAAAAGTGGAATGAAGAGAAATGAAAGGCAACACTAGAATGACTAGAAGAAAAGCGAAGAGGAATGAACTTCCCTACCTCCCAGAGAGCCTCCTCAACAGCAGCGACTATTTCAGCCTAGCTCAGATGATGAATCTGTCTATAGACTGCATATCTCGGTAGACACCCACTGAAAAATCTTGAATTTTAAGAATAAATTCGGGCTTTGGCCAGCCTCCTTTTTATTCTGTTTGTAGGAAGAGGGGAAAGAGAAAAACCTCCTGGAACATTCTGCTGGAGAAAAAAGGCCACCAGGATGACCTGAGAATGGAGCCTGCCTGGGCAAAGGAGACCCAAAGAGCTCACTGCATCATCCAAACAACCTTGCAAGAATGTAACACTGTCTTATTTAACTAGGTATGGGTAAAAAGCACCAAGGAAAAGAGCTGAATAATAAGCAATACGCATATATTGGTTAGGAAAGAAATTCAGCCTGGAATGTATATCTAATTAATCAGGCTAGATCTGACGATTGATCTCTCCTGGCTGGCAACTGGAGGCCTTATGACAGAGGAACCCTTTTGCAGAGATTTGAATAGATACATATATGCATACAAAAAGCATCACTTCTCCCAACACATCTGAAAATACTGAGTCCTCCTCTGCAGCTGAATACTAGAAAATGTAATTTTTAACCAGTTTCCAAAAACATCTTGTGAATATCAAAAATAAAAGTTACAGAGCTACTAAGTGGCCAGCCTCTTATATTTTACCCTTCCTTAAGTACATAAGCAGCCGTAAGTACACTGGGTACATCACTGAACTCACCAAATATTTAGATTGAGCTTTTCAGGTCAAGTAGTAAACACTGCACAGAAGATCTGAATCAGGCTATAGCACACAAGAGGAGGAGGACAGACAGAAGCATGGGAAACACCGACAGAATTGCATGGTTACTCAATTTAGATATAAATATTATCCTTCTGATTCAGATGTCTGATCATCTTTTTGTTGCTGGTCCTTTCAAGCACAAACACACACAAAATCACAAGGAGATATTTTTATCAGTTATCAAAATTATTTGGTTCCATCATGATATCTGAATTATAAGGGAAGCTGTTACTAAGAGCCATTTTATTGCATAAAAACAGTTTCTGAAGTAGTTGTAATCCAAATTACGGCCCACTGATATAGAAAAGTATGAATTTTATCCAGGAATCATTATTTGACAAGTATCTTTTAAAACAGAAATGAAATTTATTTGTGTATGTGTGCATGTATACACATATATATGGTTTTCCTTCAAATAAAGACTTGAAAGACCAGCAAGTAATTCAGCTGCTACAGACTGAGAGCTAATCTAGGAAGATAACGTCAGTACAGCATATAAAAAAGTCTTTCCTCAAACTAGCACAGACAGAAGCAGGCAGCATCCCCATTGACCACCTGATGTTTAGCACACTGGTTCTCACACTGGCTTTCTAGGGACTGAAGGAACTCCAGCCCCACTTTTGTAGGCAGATGTCAGCACATTGGTTTGTGACATTTGACAGCACATGGCTCTCCAAGGCAGCTTCCACATAAGGCTGCTGTACCAGATCTGCCCACCTTCGGCTGAAATGTATGGTAAAAAGCCCAAAAGAGCTTGCTGCTTACTGGTGATGATCCTGCTGAAATCACTTTATGGACAAAGCACTGACCCGTGCTAACAAAACACTACCAGCTGGGAGAAATCCAGTGCTTTAGGCAGCCCTTTGCTACCTCTACTGTTTCACTACTTCAACCTACAGCATGGTGTTGAACTGATCCAGATGAATCAAAAGCTGGTGGAGGTTATCACTTTAACTGAACCCTGTTGCTTGATTCAGAAAGGTACATTGAAACTTACATTTCCTAATGGTTTTGTGACACAGCCACCACTCTTCTCTGAGGACTTCTTCTTTTTTGCCAGGGAGAAGGTGGGAATGTTGGTTTTGTCTGACGGGTGTTGAATCCAGTGGTTATCTAATGTTGTGTGTCACTCTCAGGCTACAGTCAGGTCACATCTTAGTTTCCACTGTCTCTAACCTTGCATGTCTGGCTTCAAAATTGCCCAGTTTCAAAACAAAGCAATGTACCTTCTAAACCTAGTATGACCTGGTAGGCAAAGACTTTCAGGGAATTAGGATCTGTGAATTTGACAAAGAAGAATCTAGATGCATTGCTTTTAGTACACGATGGCTTTGTTCATGCATAAAAATCAGCTGTGATTTACACAGGTACCCAGAATACATCTCCAGGATCTGGATCTTGAGTAGGTTCTAGTTTGCAGCTCTGAACTCCAAAGCAGAATGAGCTATGACCCCCATATCATGTTACCCCTTTCAGGTTGTTTACATACACTAAGTACACAGTAAATTGGTGAGCTGCAATCTACTTGCTGGATCATGCTCCTCAGGCCAGATGCCTAGAATTAGGGGCTGCAAAAGCTCAGTTTCTACCAAGAGCCCTCTTTCTGGACATACTCTAACTACAGACCTAAGCCAAACAACTTTATTTCTCCTTTTTAAGATTAAACAGAAGTTCCCTAGTTCCACTTGTTTCAATAAACCTTGCATATCCATGCATACACAAAACAGAAGATTAAAAGAAACTGGGGCTCCTATTCTTTGCCTTGATTCATTGGTCACTTCTATTTTAATACTGTTCACCGCTTTGCGGGAAGAGCTGAGGGGACCCCACACAGTTGTATACTAGCACTAGCATCACCACGAACACAACTTGCTCCTAACAGCCCACCCTGGCTCATACCCCACACACGAGGTACTGAAGAAGTATACATGGGAAGACAGGTTTCCTTTCTGCAAGTAGTGATGCAAGATCTTCATATATTCACTTACTGCAGCCTCCTCGGGCTGATTTAAGACACAGATAATTTGAGGGAGACATAGTATGTGGTTTACACACAGAGACAAGACTACCTTTGATGTAGCACAAAGAGCTCGCAGCTCCCCACACTACTCAGAAAGCAGCTGCACATCTCCCTAAGAGCAGAGGGTGTACAGTTACCAAAGGTGACTAAACAAACAGAGGCATCATTTAAGCTACCTCTCAGCTACTAAACTGACATTCATCAGTTTTGAAAACTTATATATTAGGTTTTTTTCTTTATAATTTAGTGATGCATATTGAGAAATGCACATACAGGAGAAACATGCTAATTCAGCTTACACAGTTCTTAATTTCTGAGCTCTCACATGCGGAAACCTAAAGTTGTCTTCAGTTTTTCAAGGAATTTCTGCATGAAAAAACATGTTGATTTTTTCTAGGAACTCAACACTCACACAGTACGACAAGTAAATGTGTGCACACAAGCACACAGCCATGCATCAGAACCACCAAGCACAATGTTCATCTCATCTAGTTTCTGGTGTGCAGAATGCAGCCATGACATCTCGTTTTTGGGGTGCAGAATGCAGCCATTGATTGCAGTTGTTACCCCAGCCTCCTTTACTAGCCAAATGGGTACTTTCAGGCTATGAATCATTTCATCTTAGCATAAAGGTAAAAAAAAAATAAAATAGGTTCTTCAAGGGTGTGATTCATCTGTCCTGTTTCTCTCCACTCCCCACACAGGGAGCCTTGAGTGACTAACTCAGATGTAGACGTCTACATTTTGCCATATGAATCCCACTCACAGTCTGTAATTTCCCAAGCATATCATGCAAGAGCATGAGATTTCAAAACTGAAGAAGAGAGGTAACAGAGACAACTTCCCTATCCTTCCCCCCACCTGTGCCAAGCTAATTATATATGTTGCTCTTACATTGTGTGTGGTCGCTAAAGAGATCTGACAACATACCTTGAATCGTAAGACTATCAAAATATTTTCCATGTACTACTTTTTTCTGATACTCAAGTTGAAAGTTATTACAAAGCCAAGAAAAAGCTCACAATGAATATCACACTTTCAAGGAAAGGAGGAGTTAGATGAAACGATAATTCAATTGACTAGATGAAAATTGATTCAAGGGAAATAAATTGGCATGTCCCAAGGTTTGGGCATCCCAGAGGACAACCTAAATTCAGACAATATGAAAGGAGAAAGTAGGTTGATTTGTATTCTCACAAACAGCCAGAGCTAATCAAATTTTCCTAAATTGATTAATAAAAACAAAGGAAGAAGCAGGGGTCCCTGTAACTGTTCTGAATATTAATTTGAAAATCATAGTGTCCAGATTACCCTCAGGATTGATAAGGCTGAATTTTCAGTGGTTCTGGCAAACACTGGGTGGATTTTTAATTTTCTCTGGAAGTAGCAGCAAAGGGGGAAGAAAAAGAGGAGTCGCTCTTTCCTTCACCCAGAGAGACCCAGAGATGGGAGGAAGGAATAGCACAAGGTGATACGTGAGGAAAAGAAGGAGCATGAAGCAGTTTAGTGGAATTCTGGAATGATCAGATTTTTTATTTACAGTGAGGAAAAGAAATTTCTCATCCTGCTACCCAGAATGTGGTCACTCTAGAAGCAGAGGCAGGGTCCACTTGAGCAGCTTCAGCTACAAAAAATTAAATTTCACTCCTTCTCCTTATTTGCCTCTTCCGACTTTGATGCTTTTCTCTTGTAATTTCCACTTTTCTGAGCAAAAGTACAACTACTGACTTTTCTCAAATATTTACTGCTGTTGCTCAGTCGAGTGTACAAAGTCAACCCAGATGACGGACACTGAACATACTACTTTCACAGAGGCAGAAAATCCAAATAAAGCCATGCTGCACACAGAAATCTTTGAAGTACTTAAAAAGAGACAAATCTCAGGATCTCAAGAAACGGGATGTCTTCCTAAATAACCTGCAAGTTCTGTTTGAAGAAAGGTGTCAGATGAAAGTAGAGGTCCCTATTAGTAAGTATTTTCAGTGTTCCCCTACAAAGAGGTAGACACTGAAATTATACTTTATGACATTGGGAAGACTGCTGTCACAAAGACTTAGTGATACTACCCCACTGTATTAGATACTAGTACAATACCTACAAATATACTTTACAGAAGTACTGGACTGCCACTACAGTCCACTTACACAGATCCTATCTGGAATCTCCAGAAGATAATACACCTCCGCTTTTCTGTCAAGACATTGATTTGAGCTGCTTTGCATTTTTTTTCAGTTTTGTCATCAATTTTACAAGAATTTCCAGAGACATTTCCATGTTAACATACTTGTCTTTTAAAAGTGAAGCACAAGGAAATTTCTATCTTTAGAGGATTTTCTTTCTTCACAACCAAGAGCAACATATTCCTTCTATTAAAATACTTTGCAGACTCATTTTCTTTCAGTACGCATCTAATGCATTTAGGTCCCAAACCTGTAATGAGCACAGATGCAGGGGTCTGCCCACACACAGCAGGAAAAGGGCCATAATTCTGACTCATCTGGTAATTTATGCTTCTATACTGGTGTTACAATAATGTTAATATTGCATGAAAATATTTCTATAACACTTATAATATTTGTCAAAAAATAATATACAGAGATTGTCAAATTGCCACCATGATTCTTACATGATCGGAATATCTCATCCTCAGTGGGCTGCACTGGCAAGGGCACGTCAGAATGCAACACGTGTGCTTTGGTATCTCCACTGTTCGCAGCAACCTGAGCCACTGACAGAGCTTGGAGAGGTAAGGAGAGAACATGCCGGCAAATGAAAATATCCAACTCAGTTGCTGTGAAAGCCTCCAAATTCTGAGGTCTAAAATGTCCTGTCTGCTGCCAACCATATACTTACCAGCAGATCTTTGTTACGGGCTAACACTGCTGACTCTCATTAAAGCGTACATTTGTCTCATGTTCCTTTCTCACTTCAACAGATGCAAAAGAAGATAACCAAGACTCTCAGAGAGTGTATAACCAGTAAAAAAAAAATTAAATCTACACTAGTTTATGTGTAGTAATCACTGTACTTGACAGATATAATGTAGATGCAGGATAGGTCACACGTAGAATAATTTTATGAGAGGTTCACATTTATGAATAAACATAGATATACACACACACACACGCCCCTCATCTCAGCTAGGACAGATTTAAAATTTGAGACCAGAATTGAATTTTTTGGATGGTATTCTTAAAATCTCATTTAATAAATTCATTTGGTTAAATAAAAAAATCCCATCCCCCATTTTTTTCTGTTTAAAAATGGTAGCATACCATATAAAACATAGACAGGATATTTGCAGTTTTGACTTGAATGCATGCTGCCAATTTTATACAAGCTTGCCACAGTTTGACTTCCTTTTGTTCAGAAAAGGCTATTTTGCCCTTCCATACTTCTATTTCAAGTGTCTTTATTCTTTTGTCATTCACCACACCAGAAATGTAGCTCCTAAACTCTGAGTAAGCAGTGATGGACAAGGGGTTATGGCTTTAAACTGGAAGAGGGTAGATTTAGGTTAGACATTAGGAAGAAATTCTTTCCTGTGAGGGTGGTGAGACACTGGCACAGGTTGCCCGGAGAAGACGTGGCTGCCCCCTCCCTGGCAGTGTTCAAGGCCAGGTTGGATGGGGCTCAGAGAAACCTGGTCTAGTGGGAGATGTCCCTGCCCATGGCAGGGAGGTTGGAACTGGATGGTCTTTAAGGTCCCTTCCAACCCAAACCATTCTACGATTCAACTCTTCTAGATCCTTTCCAAGTTTTGTTATGGGTTTACATCACTCATGCCCTAACCAAAATAAAAACATCTGGTGCTTTTTTATTTCTTATTAAATGATTAAAAAATCTGCTCTGATTCATTCCTTGCTGCATGAATTTAAAAAAAAAAAAAAAAAAAAAACCACAACACAAACTAAAACAAAGAAAAAAAACAAAAACCCTACACCATTTTCTACCTCTATCCGAGTTGTGGCCTTTGGATGTGCGAACACAAGCACTGTGATCATGCCTTGAGGGTCTGTATTCCTGGGGAGCTGTGGTGCAAGGAGGGATGGGGAGAAAGGTACGTACGTACGTACAGGCTCATCATTTTTAAGCTAGAGGATGAGAAGTGGCAGCTGGAGTTGATTAGTTCTTCAATCACTCAAAGTCATTACTGCATTAAATTAAGATTGCTTGAAGGCACACGGAGCAATTTACCTTGCACAGAATAAAGGAATTAACAAAATTGCACGTGAAGAAACCATAGTCTGATTCCTGGTTGCAACACGTCACACTTCCTTAGCATCTGTCATCCAAGGACCCCAAAGCATTCAGAGGCCAAAAGTTTCTAAAGAAGAGTTTCAGCTTTGTCTGCTCAGAGGTTACCACTTGCAGATTTGTGTCTACCAGTCACTGAAGATATCTGTGAGACCTTTTGACATCCAGTCCAAGGCCGCATTTATGACAAAAGTCTGAAAGTCTGAACAGAGCAGACCTGCAGGTACAGGTTCCAGCACGGCTGGAAGGTGACCTGGGAGGCACACTGGACCCAAAGTGTACAAGCAGGGCAGTCACATCACCACGTCTCCAGGTATGCGAGCATACTGACAGGTAGCTGACAGGAAAAGCTCTCCAGAGCACAATCTCTGCAGACAACAGTATCTGAGATGACTCTTTTGGAAAGGGTAGATACAGCCACCCCTTATGCTTATTCCCTCATCCACAAACACACAGCTTTGCACTATTCTGTCCCTTCTCATTTCCTGCAAACAAGTTTGTCCATTCCCTTCCACAGTATACTGTAAGAAGATACAGTTCAAAAGTAAGAAAATAAACAAGAAAGACGAAGCGCATTTGCTAGGATGGTATGCCCACTGGGAACCAAACCAGCAGCCTCCACCATTGTGTGACACATTGTCGGGCTTCGGGAATGTAAAAGCCACAGTCCCATGAAGAGAAGCACTCCGCCAAGGAGCGAAGGCAGGGAACTGCAGGCAGGGGATTTAATTCTGCACACTTTTAACTATTGGTATTTCATTTTCAACACACAGCTCCCTTGATAAGAGGTGAAATCCTCAGGGCATGGCACTGCAGAAGACTCAGGGTGGTGGAAGCTGAGGACAAATCCTTGTAGTTTTGACTGTCCATGCCACGTCTGTAGGGTTGATTGCGATGCCTGAAGCCGCCCAGAATCACACAGGTACAACGTTTATTAATTCCTTTCCCTTTTATATGCAGATTCTCTTCTGTGAATCACAGAATCTCATCCAATGACCTAATTTCACACACATTTCTGAACTGGTTTACAACAAATACACCAGTGTATGCAAACACAAATACATATATAGATATCATATAAAACACATTGAAACACACCACAGAAACACCACACAAGTTGATGGTAAGGAGTGGTCAAGATCCTCACCTGTGATGTGATGTATCTTGCTTCAAAAACATTTTTAGGATTCAAATTTGCATTCTTCCTGAAAGAATCTTAGCCATCAGGATCCAGCATATTTGGATATATTCTCTCCCACAGCTGATGCAGCTGATATAAAAATAATGAACTACTTACTAACTCAGTGTATTTGAAATTACCAAATTGCCTTCACAGCTCACTAGCTAAGACATAAGCTTAGGAATCTGACTGGGTAAAATCCACTCCCTAATCCAATGAATATTTTTACACACAGAATTATTCTGGGAGTTTGTTCCTTGGCTTTGGTTGTGGGCTTTTCTTCCAGAGGGGAAAATGAGGGAGAATTTTCTGATTAACCACAATTTTAAAAGATGCCATTTTTGGTCACCATATAACCCAGCATTTTTTTTTTTCCCACTTTGGGGCTACATCCCAAAAAATAGTAATACACACACACACAGCAGTACTGACCAGAGAGTGTGTCTTACTACTTTTAGTCTATACAGAGTACGTAACACAGAAGGGCAAGCATTCAGCAGCATTCAGCTTTCAGGCACCAACTCAAATTTCCTGATTTCACAAGTATCTGGCCTGCTGGATGAGCACTGGCACTGAGTTCTTGAAAAAAAATGAAGACAAGAGAAGTACAGCCATGCCTGTGTGTTTGCAAAGTACAGCAGGCTCTATGCTTTATAGCTCTCACTTGCAATTCAGCATGATGATAGCTGCATCAAAGCTAAAGCAAATGGTTAGATACCATATTACCATACCAGGAGCAGCAGAGGCATTCAATATCTTCAGAATTTCAGCTTCCCTTCAGAAACACCACATCTGCACTGTAGTCAATGAGGACAGGGCCTACTTATTCCAGTGGGGCAAGGATTTCACCAGAAGTCCCTATAGAGATTATCACACTAAACACATCCCACTTTTCATATTTGTCATGATAAATTTCAAGGTAAACCTCCACTGTTTATGCAAGATTCACAGGCATACTGTGTTCATTTTGTGTAAAATTCAGGAATAAAAAAAAAACCAGTCCAACTTCAAAGTTATCAGAGCAGATTTTAAAAAGCTCAGACCACCCTAGAGAGTGGGAATATTCAGCTACATCCAACCTCTCCTTTATAGCAAGGAATATAAAGTGATCATAGAATCACAGAACATGCCAAGTTGGAAGGGACCCTCCAGGATCATCCAGTCCAACTCCTGCCCCCGTGCAGGGCACCCCAGGAGTCACACCATGTGTCTGAGAACATCATCCAAAGGCTTCCTGAGCTCAGAACTCAGACAGGCTTGGTGCTGTGACCTGGGGAGGCTGTTGAGAGAAACTGCAGGCATTGAGCCTTATCTATCAATTCTCCAGCAGTGAAAAAGTTCACAGGTCTGTTACCAGCTGTAGGTTACTCTAACATATATTCTCCAGGGTAAAGAAAAATGGTTTGGGTCCTGTTCCGAGCACAGCTTGGCCAAACAAAGATCTGATCTAAACAAATCTCACGTTACCCTGACATAACTTTTCAAAATTATTTCTAAGCTTCTAAGATTCTTATCTTCAGTAAAGATTGACCTACAAATTCTGTATTTGTTTCACTAGAAACTAAATACTTTTCAGTGTCTTTGGAAAGGGACACTTTTGGAGAATACAAAGACACAGCTGTTTCATTTGCAGGCAGTTAAAACAGAGAGATGCATCCTATTAAAATGTGTATGGTGTTACACAAGCAGCTACTGCCTCAGACAAAGGTGAGGTGTGAATGGGCTAAGGATGGGAGTCTCACAAACAGCAGCTTTCTCAGCCTCTAGTGGACTGTTCCTCAGCAGAGAAGCTGGGACTACACGAACAAGAGCAGAAATGGTCAGGACCTGAGGTGTGCTTAAGATTGTGGAGAAGGGACCACGTGAAGTTGGGAAATAAAGTGAATGGGGAAGAAGGAGAGCGCAGAGCTGACATGGAATGGAAGATGAAGTTACGACAGATGGAAAGCTGGAATGCAGCATGGCTTTCATCTCTGCCAGAAATCACAAAGAATACAATGCTACCTATAGAATGCTACCTATAAAAGATGTATATTTTATATAGGATATATTATATATACACACGTGTACACTCAGAAAAATGCTTTATAAGACATTTAAACAATACATTTAAGTATTCCCCACCTCTGTTCCCTCAGAGGTGCATTACCAAGACGTATTACTGAAGCAGGCTTCCACCTCAGATGTGTTACTTGAAACCAGCAGCAGTAAGTGCCCTCCTTGCTGTGCCTTCCGGACTTACAGAAACCGAACACTCCTGTGCCTATTTTGCATGCCTGCCTAAAGGAAACTTTGGTACTGAATTAGAAAGCAGGGGGAATTTCTGAACAACCACCACACTAAAATATAGAGCAAATTGTGAAGAACTTTCAGAAGACACCATATAGCACTTCTTAAAATGCTTTATTTTTACATAAATCTTCAACTTAAAATAGCCCAATGTAAGAGAAAAAAAAATATCTGAACGGGAGCTATTAAAAGGCCCAAACTGTTCCCATTTCCATAACATTCTTCATCCCCTCACTACCACATCAACCAGTCTTATCTCTGCCTCTTACGCTTCTAAAATGTATGCAAACAGTAATGGAATAAGTGACTAGGAGATTACAAAATCCAATTTTCCTGCTCCTAGTACGAATTTCCAATACACCAAAACACCCACCTATGCTATCTTATTCACTGCAGGAAACCCCACGTGTTAGCTGCTACAAAATGTATTTAAAAAGACAAACTTGCACCTCTAAACACATTTACACAAACATATTCTACCATATATCAAGAGATAAAGAATTACAATTGTAAGGTTCTGCTCTATCACCACACTGTGTTTTAAACAAAATAAATAAAATTAAATAAATTTCTAGTATTGTCTAGTATTTTGGATATTTCTACTGAAATTTCTGTACCTACTGAGCCATCAACATGTCAACATAGACCAAATGCTTCATTTTCACTGCAGAGTAAAACTAAAGGGAAAAGGGAAGTGTGAGTGGCATACGTGGACACTGGAGGCAACAAGGAAGGACTACAGGCAATGAGAACTCACTGGGCCCTGCAAAACTCCATTGCCTGAGTCACAACCTGGCATCTCTCTCCCGAAATATTTTGCCTAAGAAACGCTTCTATTACACTTTCATATATTTTTCTGCTCTTGTGGGCATTAATTTCTCTGGGTACTGCCAAATAACCCTTTCCAAAAGCTGACACAGTTCCAGGGCTCATTACAGGAGCTTTGAGGAACTCAAGTTTAACCTTTAAAATGAGACAGATAGTCACAAGATACCATTATTGTCAAAATACCATCAGTATAAATATATATATATATATACACACACACATTCACAGCAAAGTGTAACTCAATGCAAATCTGTTAGCCTCCCCTCTCAGGTTAAATAGGAAAATAAATTAAGAAAATCCTTTGCTATGTGCAGAACATGCATGTGGTATATTAAGATTACCACTAAGAGGAACAAACTTTTGCAGGAGCCACTTGTTAAAACTACTGACAGCACACTACTCATTAGGACCTGTGGCCTCTAAAACAGCCACTAATTTTCCAGGAGTAGCCTGTACTTCGGGGCACAGAGGAGTGGCACTGGCACACTTGGAATGAAAATTATATTTTGGAGATGGCACTTTTGTTATACACTAAACCAAGGTTTATGCTGTCTAATTAAGGGCCAAATAAGGTCTAGAATGTAGTGAAACTTTTCATTCTAACATAATTTGAATTCTATATTAGCAAGAATGTGATTTAAATACAGCTCTACATTAAGTAGCAGAGCCCACAGAAAAAAGAATATTAAAAAAATCATAAGATCCCTTTGAAGAACTATTTTAGTTTTCCTTTATAAGCAGACAAAAAAGATTTTCATATTAAATGCCTCATGAAGAAGTGTGGCCTTGGTTTCAAGCTTTTAATGAACTAAAACAATAGATAAAATTAACAGAAGATGTAAATAGAATTTTTTAAATCTCTTTTGTTAAAGTTGGAGCTGCATTTATTCTTAGTGTTATCTGCAGATCCTAATATATCTTAAAAAAAAGATACTATAATCAACTCTTTTCTGTATATTGATTACATTTGTTTACATGGAAGTCTGACAGGGTTTGTAATAACTCCCTTCAACATTTTTTTAATGTTTTAAAAATTAAATGATATCCAAAAAAACATAAAAACATGTGCTTAGAGAGGATTTTGGAAGGGAAACTGAAATAAAAGACTCCTATTTCAGAAGAACTATATTATGTATTGCTAGCGTGGGCTGCCATGTGTTGGTAAACTCTATTTCAATATTATTTGCATATGTGCTTTAAGGTCCTCAATACATTTTCCCAGCTGCAGGGTTTTTTTATATTTTTTTTTCACTAAGTCTAGCAATACAGCCATTTATTAGAGAACAGCCACCTTGACCAGCACAGAGAACAGCTTTTCTGACGTGGTTTTTCTGAAGGCAGAATCCCCAAAGGCAAATTCAGGATCATTCAACCAGCACAAGAGGGATTTCCATTCAAAAAATCAGCAGGTATTTCCACTTTTTCTTAACAATTAGGCCTTGAGTGACATTATAAATATGATTTAGAGCAGAATAAAGTATCATGGTGTACAGTACTAAGCTTGCATAATTATGTAAGAAATAAAAACTTACCTTCAGAGCAATGCATAGTGCACATCTGCCTTTGAACACCGCAAAGATGGTCAAAGAGCAATACATGGGTCGACAGCTCTGATCTTAGGTCATTGTTTGCCTCCATTCTTTGTAATGAAATAAGACTAGGTGATGTTTGAACATGCTATTCACTCCCATCTTCTCATGGAGTGCATTTTTATGCAAATACAGTTTTGTTAAACATGCTCCCTGTCCCTGCAGTGAACAATGCTCCCTGTCATTAAACATCAAAGCATGAAATTTCAACACACAAAGAAATACTGGTTGTTAAAGTGTTTCAAATCTGTATGCAGTCACAAATAAGTTCACAACGGGCAGGGGACACACACATCACATCCAAACAATGGCTGCACGGCCAACTTTGAACAGAAAAAGCAAGTGCAGTGATTCGAGCATATTCCCAGCAACACATTTTGGTAAATGACAGAGTTGTGCCTGTGTAGAAGATGCATTACCTAACTGAGTTAACTACATGAAATGCCCAAGTTTAAAAGCAGCAAATACAAACCCTCCTCATGAGCACAAAGTGTTGAACTTGTTGCTAAACTACCATCACAAAAGAGTAATTCCTTGTACTGTGAATCCTATACAATAGATTTATATCTTCATTTGCCAAAATTATTTTTATTCATATCTGATTCTTCGGAAATTATCACCTTGAACAAAGGATGAGGCTTTGCTACTCAGGAGGAAGCAGTCCTTATAGAAAAATCCTAAACACAGTTCCAGTTTTGATACAGAGTGAAGTCAGACCCAGCTGCAGACATCAACAAAGCCAGGTCCTGTCCCAAAGAGGCAGCATAACACTGGTTATTTGGATTTATTATTATTGCTTTGCCTTGCAGCAGTTTGCCCTGACACCTCCACTGAGGCCACATATTCTCAGGAACAAAGCCTGGAAACTATCCGAACACATGGGAAATGAGTGTTACCAAGATGAGAAACCACCTGAAGAAGACGGACAACTGAAAGGAAGAGAAAAGCGTTATCTCAATGTAATGAATGCACACCTGAGGTACAGGCAGACTCCACCTTCTCCAGAGTGGCAGCACACAAAGGTTAATTGTTTCTGAAATCTCTGTCCAGTAACTTAACATTCAGACCAATTCTTTCTTAAAGTGAAATCAAGAAGCACAAATCTCAGAGTGACACTAGCAGAACAATGACGAATTTTCTGGATGGCAATGACTGATAATTGCTCCCAACACTTGTTGCAGGCTGTCAGAAGTCTTCCAGCTACAGTTATACTTAGCATCGTGGCAGTGCAGTGCACCTTTGAAAAAAAACAGATGCTCTTATTGTAATTTCTGGCAAATAAGCAACTGAATTAGCAAATTTTCATCACAGTTAGCACTTCTGGCAAATCCCTACTCTCAAAGTTCAATCAAAAGCACTGAAGACTCAGAAAATGAATCATTAAATCATCTTAAAGTGACCCCTCCAGAACTGCTGGATCCCAGCATACACTCTGGGTATTGCCTGTCGGTTGTAGTTAGACAACTCAGCATCAAGGGCTGGTATCTTTCAGGTTATTTCACATTAATTTAAAAGAATGGGGAAAAGTTATGTTTTCAGAAGAATAGTATCATTAATCACCCTGCTCTTGTGATGGATGACCCCTAAGATATGTGGGTCAACCCCTAAGATAAGTGGGCCAACCCCCAGGATATCCTAGCTCCCTCAAACTTCTTCCCCAGCAGATGTACTTGTGTCCCTGTCCTTCCGCCTCCCCTCACCTTATTTTTTTTTTTGCTAATGAATATTACACATTCAAGAGCTTCACTTTTCTTGGGGGCTAAGTCGCTGCCTCTTCGTGTGCACACTTGTGGTCAACAGCAGTCTGTGAATTACTACCTTTGATTGTGTAGCTGTGAAGACATGCATTGCAGTTTCAGATTTCATTGTGCATCCATTATCAAGCACACTGGGGCAGACACCTGTTCTATATTAAAGCCTGCATCCTCCTATCCTTAACGCCACCCAAAACAGCCAAAACTTAAGTTTAGTGCAAGACCATCTGCTGCAGTTAACCTCACAAATGAAGCACTGATACACCTGTCTTTTTCATATCCATCTTCTGGCTGACAAGATACAGGATGACACTACTGCTTATATGTTTCTTATTACAGTTTGGAAAACTTGGTACCTTCTCCAACATCTAGAAAAGAAAGAGTTGGACCAGCCCAGGAGAGTCAACGTTTGATTTTGTGTTAAACATAGTATTACTGTCTGACAGCCTTTAATCATGAAAATAAGGTTCATACTGTAGCCAAATGGGGTCTTCTACATTGACAACAAAAGGACAACAAAGAGCTGGAAAGGCTCCTCTTCCCCTTTCCAGCTGTTTCAGAGGCTGTAGGATCAAGGCAGAGACTTCTATGCCATCTCTACAGGATTTATATGCTGTTTCCTCTCTCCCCTCCCTTCTCATTGCAGCACTGAGGAAAACACAGAGAGGAACAGCCAGATATTCCGGGTGGTGGGATCAGTGCTAGCAGTGGCCAAGCAGGCCCCTGATACCAAAGAGTGCAGGGAATAAATGAAGGCTGCCTACCATCATGTTTGCTCATCCCAAATGACACTATGCAGCCTATGAGATTATGCACCTATGTGGCTTATCTTAAAGCTGGAGCAAAGGTTCGTAATGTTGTCTCTCATAATACTATATATAATGCATATGCACAGCCACAAACACACCAAGGAGATCTGGAGACTGAAGAGTTATCCCTGCCCACCAGAGAGTGAAACTGGGGAAAAACCACAGAGAAGTACCAGGGAGATTTCCCAGTCAAGAGCAGCTGTTGATTCAGCAAAGCAGGGATCTTTCCAGATTCAGAGCATTTTCTATGATGTTGATTAAGGTCTCTGCTGTATAGCGATCTCTCTGGCCCAGTTCTCCTTTCTTCTCACTTGCTGACTCTTTTAGCTGTACTTGCACCCTCACCTGAAACTTCAACACCCTTTACTCCTTTTTCTTTCCATTCAACTGATTCTTTTTAGCTCCATTCTTCATACACCAAAAAAACAGAGATGCCATCTTTAATTAAAAACAAAAACACACAAACACACGCCATTCCCTCAGGCACCAAGCCTGCACAGATTAATACGTACATGCACAGAACTTCCAGTGTGTCAGGCTGGAGACGATAAGGCTGGTCAGATGCAGGGGACATGGCACCCTGCCTATAAACCCTGAGATGAACACAGCATTTAGTGCTGCCTTACAGCTGGTCTACTTGTGCTCCTTTTACCTCATCTCCCTTTTGCCTGTTTACTCCGTTAGGAAGGTAAACTCCTGGTGCGGGGCCTTCCCACAACCCTGTATCTTACAGCTCCTGCGACAGCAAGGGGCCCTCTCCTAACCACAGGAAGCACTCGTCTTGTAATCAATAAGATTAAAGCAAATTCCAAATATTCAAAACCACAAAGACCCCAAACCCCCAAAAATTCTAAGAGTGAATTTACACACCAAATTGTTTTGAAAAATAATAATGTGGATTATTACTATTAGATTTAGGGACTCTAAGATGTGGCTTGGCTGGGTTTCCAAGTCCTTGACTACAAACAAGGAGGAGACCTGACCACCCTCTTGTTAAACCAGACCAGATCTCTTACCTGGATATGCCTTTCAATTACAAGGTTAGAGGCAGCCAAAGAGTAGTTAGGTAATCCTAAAAAATTCTGATTTTCTGGGAACCTTTAATGCACACACATCGAGGTGTCCAGTTCCCTCTTCAGTGAAGCTACCCTGTGTTCCAGATGCTCTCGCTGCACCATCCAAGGCTGCCAAGATCCGGGAAAGCAGCTCTGCCAAGGCCCAAGCACCTGAACCTAATGACTCAGACCCATCCCTTCACAATCATGAGGCTCACACTGAGTATTTTTCAACCTTTGTATTTTCTATCTGCCTTCCAATTTATTTATTTTCACACTGAAAATAAATGTTCACCTCCTTCTGATTTGTGTGTTTAACAATCTCCAGTTCAAACCAAAGTGAAACAGACACATAGATACGCAAGTCCCAGGTCTGCTACCAAAGGATCCATCACTTTCCATTACCCAACTCTCAGTGTGCACAAGTCCTGTTTTACGCTTGTTCTGTACTAGACGAATAGGCAGCTGCATCACTCACAGCCCACTTCCAGGCTCCCATCCCAGCTAGTTCCAGTCTTCCCCTCACATCTTTCTCCTGACATGTATTCCCCCTCTGTCTGATCCTCACGGATCCGCCTATGTGCCCTCTGAGTCCAACTTTTTGTGCCTTAAGGGACGTGTACTTTCTCACGGTCTCCCAGTCAACTCACCGTGTGCTTTCCCCCTTCCCACTGTCCCTCACAAGGCCATACCCTGCACACTCACCATCTCTCCTCATCTCTCCTCTCCCACGGCAACTAAGCAACCATAGCTTTTCTGGTGAATAGCCTTGCCAGCACAATGCAAAATGCTGACTATTTTGCAGTCTTTCCTCATTAATCTGGTGGTTACCTTGAGAGCACATTAAAAACACTTTAGCTAGCACGAGACTCAGGTGAAACACAGTAAAATAAAATAAAATAAGGATTTTACCAAACAAAGTATCTCAGTTTCACTGATGGCAGTTTAATGATAATTCACATTGAAAAGGTACTGCTTTTCATGCGGAGGGAAACATGTTCTCGCCTCAGTCGCCATGGTGTTATTTGAGAAATGAGAGATCACAGAATCGCAGAATCACTCGATCCCTGAAGGAAAGTTAATGCTCTCAAAAATCCCGCAGGAGGCACCTAGAGAAAATGGCAAACTGTTGCACAGGTCTGAAAACACAGTGCGATCCGTTAACTGAGCTGAAGCTTTTGCCATTGCTGTCTGTGTCCAGCAATGAAATGTGGACAGTCCAGGCATCACTTCCAGCTGAGGAAATACCCACCCATGATGTCCTGAGGCAGCTCCATGCCAGGAAACACTGACTGCTTCTGAGCTCCATCCACTCACTGCTGCCCACTGCTGCAAAACCTGGTTTAAAATAGCAACCAGCTTCCCATCAGACACAAGCACAGCTTCTATGCTGTCACCACACAGCACAGATATACCCTCAGTCACGACTGGACAGTGGCATCTCTGAACTGAGCACGACATCTGCACAGAACAATTGCACTGCAATTCCCTTACAGTTTTGCAGGAAGCTCACCTGAAACAGAAATGTAATTTACTATGTATAGAATGGTCCTTTAAATCAACTCAATTTGCCTAGGACTTTATTTTATCAAGAGCATGATTATAATGCCTGGAAAGGGGAAAAAGAAAAAAATGAATGTTTCCCTAAAACATTACAGAATGAACTCTGATGTACCAGATATATTGTATATAATAGGTAATATGTGTATATACGTAACATACATCGGTGCAACCATGATTATTTAAACATATGGAAGGTAAGTAAAGTTGAAAGCCTTAATGAAAAATATATCATGAGCTAAAGATTCGTGCACTTTTATAAATTTGTTTAGAACTCAACTGGGAAGGACCACAGTATTACGGGACATAATCTGGACTGTTTTCTAGTGAACAGACAGTAGTAATACTTTTCAGGTTTACAAAATGTAACAAAACATATTTTGGGAACTAATAAAAAAATAGGAGGCTGACAGCCCCAGGATGCAGCTCTCTGAAGAACAAACATCTTGATATCAAATAAAGAGCAGCACAACTTCATGGTATAAAAAACTGCAAACTGCCAGACTCAGATAAACTACAGTAACACAGCAGAAAAAGCTTTCCTGTACTCTCAGTGGCCTCAGCTTTAGCCTGAAGGAAAAACTACTTTTCTGTTTCTTTCAGGGAAAACACTTTTAATTCTCTTGTTCATTCAGTTTTTGGCCTCTGACAAAGGAGTCACAAGGGTGGCAGTTGCCGAAGTCACTTATTGATTTTCTTGGTTTATTTATGAAGGCCAGACATGCAAGGGCCTCTCTCCAAAATTTAACACCTGGTATTTTACACCATTAAGTAAATTGCCAGGAAAATTAGTTCCTTTCCACCTCTGCAACTTTCACATACCAAGCGAGTTGCCCTCGCAGAAAGTTCATTAAATTCTGGCTTTCACAGAAAGATCTCAAATTTAGAGCCCCTTGCTAAAGCTGTACATGGAAATTCCTTGTCTTCTCTACTTTAAGAATGTTTTCTTCTGTGGTCTTGGTTGACCTCCATTCTTCTACCGATACATGAGAAGGAAAGCTCTGCTTTAAGCTGAAATACATGCAATAGAAAGCAGAGGGAAAAATAAAAAGGCATAGTATGAGATCAACAGGACAGTCTTCAACGGTAATCTCATGTACAGTATGTTGCACTAATCCAACAGAAGGTGACAGAAACCATGAATCATTCTGACAAGGTCTTGATTTCAGAGAAATATGGCAAACACTTAAATGCAGACTGAAAAAAAGCATACTTGACCATAAATTCTGCAAGGAGAGAGCTGAAAGCATTGCCAAACTACAAACCCTGTAAAAATAAAGAGGACAAACCCCCTCCATAATAGGAAGCACTACTATTGCTGCTGTTCTCAAGATTCTTCCTTCACATTGTTAGCATTATTAAATTTACTTTACCTTGAAGAAATGTTGGCTTTTTTCCTTTTGATCCCATACAGGATAAATACCAGGAAAGAAAGAATCAGATCACCTTGGTTGGATGAGTAAGAGACCACTGTCTCACCTGCCACGTAACTAGGACTCCCCACCTCCTTTTCCACATGGACTGTTTAAAATCTGTTCAGACAGGGACAAGCTTAGAACTTGAAACATTGCCACAGAAAAAAGGGATGTTACAGGTGAACAAATCTGTAAATTCACTGTTGATTCCCTGAACTGGTCAGCCCAGTCCAAACCGTTCCTGGTTAAAGTTATTTTACGGTGAGTGCTGTAATTGTTTGAAGGAGACATTTTCAAGGGAGGATGTTTTGCTTTAAACTAATGTAGTTTTAACAAAAAAAAAGAACAAAAAAAAAACAAAAAGCAAAATAAATTATGATGAGATTTTGCTTATAAATGTGAGAGCTTTTAAATTTTAAAACTACAATCAATATCAAATCATCTAAAAACACAAAACACAAGAATCATGTTAGTGAGGTTCTATATTCCTTGAATAGATGTCTCATTAAAAAAATCAATATCTAATTTTGCTCTAAAATGTAAGAAGAATGTACTGTGCATCTAATCTCAAAGGAATTTACACACTTTTTTACATATACATTATCAGAATCAATTCATATAACTCCAATCTTCACCTCTGAGTGAATACAGTTCCTTTCTATAAGTATACTGAAAAACAGCTTTTTGGAGAAAAAGGAAAACAAAATACACAATTAAGACTGCAGCAAATTAGGGGCATACACAACACAAAGTAGTATAAAAATACAGATACACTTTTGAACAGTGATAAATGGGGTAGGTTTTTTTCCGAAATGTAGGTAGCTATGTCTTGGTTTCACTTTTCTGAAGTTTGCTTTCCATGTAAAGCTTGGGGAGTAACTGAACGGTTACTGAATGCATTTGATAAAAATGTGCTTCTTTCGGCAAAATACAAGACTTACAGGCATGGATCCCATCTAAACATACTCAACAACACTTAAGTCTTACTCCAGTTAACAGATGTGCTTCCAGTGACACTTGTTCCAAGGCAGACTCACCAAAGTTAATCAAACTCAGCATAGACACAGGACCACAGCAATACAATGGTTTACTTGTCTGTGGCAGCAACTTGTTCAACTCTGTCACCTGTCTCCATTATATGATTGCAGGCAAAATTGTTCTCAATTTGCAGCTCCTGATAGAATTTCACCAATGCACTCTGCATATTTCAGGTGATGCTAAGCAACATAATGTTGCAATTAAAGTTCATAAAACAACTTGTACATATTTCCGTACAGCCTGGTTCCATATTCTTAGGCGCCTACACATACAAAATCTCTTCTAATTCTCATTCATAATGTGCAAACCCATTACCCTGATACTTCGCAGGTGATAATTCAGGGACAAAATCAATAGAGTTAAACTAGGATGATCTAGAGTTCTCATAAATTCTGTCTTTTCTTCTCAGCTGCCTGGCCTCATGCACCATGCACTCCATCAACCAGCTGCCTTCCTGTCCTACTTTTATAGCTAAAAACACGTAGACAGCAGAACATTAAACTGGACAGCTGAAGTTTGTCATGCAATGTCAAAATTTTTGCAATAAGTACCAGTACCAAGGAGACTTATCACCCAAAGTAACTAAAATACTTGTATATTGTTCATGTCTTTTTACTGCTCAAGCTTTCACATTATCTTTTCATCTACATCTTGTGCAATTTCATTTAATCAGTACAAAATCTAGCCTCCTTATGTCAAATATCAGAATTATTCTAATGTTAATACTGCAAATATGCAAAAGAGCAATGACTTTATTTTGAAATAACTTCATATGAAAAGCTAGTTAAAAACCTAGAGAATAATGAATATAAATGAAAAAAACACTGCTTTCTTAGTACATGCAAGTGCTAAAGAAATTGTGTAAAGAAAAAATATTAGAAAGCTCAGACAGCTACTGTGTCTGGTTTTGTGTAGGTCTTGATGTTTTTTCCAAGACCAGTGGAATCACCAAAACAAAACAGTTATACTAACAAATCACAGCTCGAAACACAACTAAACATACCCAATCATCCAGCTCCAAAGTGGTCTTTTGTTACATAAACTGCTTCATTGTCATTTCTCTCAAAAGTCCTATTACTAATCATTTGATCTGTAGAATAATTCCACATGATTAATACAGACTGATGCAAATACCCCATAGTTAAATCTTTGGATTGATTGTATAGCATAGGACTGTAGGTTTGCTAAATATCGGGAAAAAGAATGATGTATCTGTGTAAATATTACAAATTCCTAGTTTATTGATATGATTTCTATCAGATTTCACAGTACATTCAAAGACTTCAGAATTCAGAGATATTTTACAGAAACTTAGACACAATCTTCACGAGCAGCAGCTATGAAATTTGTAATGCTCACTAGGCTCATAGGCCAAACTAGGTTTGTAAAAAAATGTAGTATCTTTTATAAGATCTGCTAGTGTAAGATGTAGACAGACTTTTGGGTACATAATTTCTTTATTTGATCAATTCAGAGTATGCAGTATTATTAACCAAGAAAAACACTTGAGAAGACACTTCACACTTAAGTCATTCAAGCATGTGAAGACTTCCATTATCAATTCTCAGAACAAACAGAGCGCTCTGTTGCCTACTACAAGCATAGTAGACTTTTTCTCTGCAATATAATAGTACTTACACTAAAATAGCATGGTTGGGCTGTGTTGCATTCACGGGCAATGTCCTAATAGTTTTTCACATAATGAAGTTTAAAAAAATAACTCTGAATTAAAAACCTGAAAGTAAGTAACTGTATTTTGATGCAAGGCATTTAAATCACCATTCTATCTAGAATTTGGTGTTTATCTAAAGCCCAAAATACAGAGAAAATTCTTCTTTAGTTACACCCCAGATCCTCAAAATGTGAAACAGTTAATTTGATAGATCCACCACTGTAATCATTGAAAAGCATTGCTCTATCTGCTAGGTTTACCCCTGATCAAAAAGCAACTCACAGGGCACACACTCATCTTCACGGATTCCAAGAGGGCTTAACACAGGAAAGATCGACCAAAAAATTAGGAAATTTCAAACACCACGCATTTTTATTACAGATACTTGAAAAAAACATGCACAGACAGATGTGCTTACCTATCTTCAACAGTATTAACAATGCTCATCACAAGCAAAGTGCACAAAGTCCTACTGCTGAATATAAGGCACACCTGATGTGAACAAACTCAGAAATGAGCGCCAAAATAGATGTTCTAATTCGATCTAGAACTGTCTGGAAACAGCTATTCATTGTGCTGTGTCTCTTCACGCCTCTGAAGTGGCAAGTGTTATGAATGGGTTTGTGTGTGCCATTATTCTGAAAATCACAACTAGCTATTCTTGCCTCTGCAACACTGCCAGAAAATAAATTTGGAACATGGCTTTCTTGTTTAAAACTCTCTCTGGACATAAGTATCTGATATGCAATCAAATTTTGAGGATGATTACTCCAGTTATAAGTACAAAGAACTACAATGCCATCTATGACGTTGTGCAAATTGCCATACGTAAGTCACTATTAAAGCAAACTGATAGTGGTATTCTTTTCTGCTGTTTGTTGTGAAAACCAAAAATAACTCTGACTAACATTTACTGCCTTGATTCCAAAACTAGGCAACACCATAAACATTGCATAATATTTTACCATATCTGTGAAATATAAAAGAGGGGATAAAACAATTGTAACTCTTGGTAGATGCAGAGACCTGATAAGCTATCTGCATCCTCACAGATTCAACACATGGTTCTGACTGGGGTAAATCACACAGACCTGATCAAGTGTAAATCATTCCTGTAAATGTAAATTATTTCCAAAAAGCAGAATGAAACCACTCTGTGTTTGTAAATGATTACATCAGATTTTCTTATATGTTTTATCACCACTGGGAATTAGATTCAAACTGTAGGCGCTCAAGCTTTTTCCCCAAAAACATAATTGCATGCCAGCAACTATTAATTAAAACTGGTAGGTCCAGGGGAGAAGACAAATGCAGAGGACACCAGTGGGCAGAGTGAAGAAGAAGGTAAAATTGGCTAGAAATTATAACTACCTCTAACTATTGGTAACCAAAAATAAAACTTCGATTTTGTAATTTTCCACCTTCAAACACGCCTGTATCCCAACAAGCCTGAATACAAGGGCAGCAGTATTTTTACACAGCCTTTTTTCTTCAGGTATTAAGTTCAAATCTTAAAATGCTTAGTAACTGCCTGATGAAGGAAGCTCACTACTTCTTTGTTAGTTGCTTTCCTGTATCCAAGGATGCAAAAAATCCTTCACATGAGTCTTTAGAAATAAAAGGGCATTGACAAGACCGAGAATTTCAAATCCCTCTTAATGTTGTTCTCCTTCTGCTATTTTACAGAAGCACAACCAAAGGGAGGGTACCCTCTCCCACTGGAGAAGAGGTCTCCTCTGCATAATTCCTTTTAAGATCTAGCTTTATAACAACTCTGTAATTCGAGAAGTTCCTGCCCAGAGATCATGCTCTTTCACCCAGTCTTTGTCTTCACCATTCTGCAGGGCACAGATAACGCCCATGAATTTGTGGAGTCACAGACTTCTGAGTCAGGATGTATTAGTGCAACGTCAGACAAAGCCGGGCATGAAGCTTTGGAGGCCTCTTGCATCAAGGAGAGAATCATGTGAGAAGACACACGCACAGAAATAACGTCCTGTGTATTCCAATAAAACCACTGACACTGGATACAGAAAAGAACTCTGGACCAAAGTTTGCCCTTCAGACCTCCTGAAATTTCAACATATGCAGATCTGAAGCCCATGTCTCAAACATGGTAGGGATGTTTATTACTGCCTCCCACCCCCTGTCACCTCCCACTCTTCCATAGCTTTTGAGGAAATTCCTATGAATCCGCTATTGCCTGCTGACAGTCTCCTGCTCCTGCCTTGGAGGCAAGATGGCCCCCCAGTAGAATAGTCAATGACTGTCTCATAACTGCCTTACTGCATCACTGTGTGCAGTTGTGAAAACATTTTTACTGTATGTAGTAGTCAACTTGGACTACTCAGTCCACCTTCCTGCTTAAAAAACACTATCAGTTCTCTGAAATTCCCTGAAAGTCATGAAAATCCTCCTTGCAATTCTGAGGTCAACACAGTTGTCTCCTTTGATCAGGACACCTTTCTGGCCACACCTGCCCTCTCAGAGTGGTGAAAACTTGAAGCCTTGAATGCTGTTAAATTATTTCTGATGTTTCCACTGGTCAGAAGGCAACAACAGATTCTGCCCTGTTCAGTTCTCTCTCTCTCTCCCTCCCTGAGTGAAGGACTTGGACAGTAAAGACAGAGGGGCGGAAAGAAGCAGTGACCACAAGCAATCCTCCCCCTGAATGATTCAGACTGATTTGAGAACACATTTGATACCAGTCTCCCTCTTAAGCTTTAAAACATTCAACAGAGGGACAAGCCAAGTCCTGCACGAGGAGAGGAATATCCTCTGCACCAGCACATGCTGGGGGCCAACCAGCTGGAAAGAAGGTCTGCAGAGAAGCAGCTGAGGATTCCTGGTCAACATCAAGTTGAGCATGATCCAGCAATGAGCCCTTGCAGCAAAGAAGACCAACACCATCCTGGGCTGCATTGGAGAAGCATTGCCAGTGGATCGAGAGAGGTGACCTTTCCTCTCTGCCTCAGCACTGTGAAGCCACACCTGGGTGCTAAGTCTAGTTCTGGGCTCCTCAGTACAAGACAGATGAGGACATACCCGAGCAAGAGCAGCAAACAGCCAGAAAAACGGTTAAGGGACTGGAGCATGTCACCTGGGGAAAGGCTGAGAGCATGGGGACTGTTCAGTCTGGAGAAAAGAAGGCTCAGAGGGATCTTAACAACGTGTACAGATCCCCAGTGGGGAAGGAGTTAAAAAACAGCCACGCTCTTCTCAGAGGTGACCAGGGACAGGACCAGAGGCAATGGACACAAACTGAAACACAGGAAGTGCCAACTGAACATCAGGAAACACTTTTTACTGTGAGGGTGGCTGAACACTGGGAAAAGTTGTCCAGAGAGGTTATGGAGTCTCTAATCTTCAAAAGCCATCTGCTTATGGTCCTGGGCTATCAGCTGTAGGTGGCCCTGCTCTGAGCAGGGGGTTGGACTAGACAATCTCCAGATTCCTGCAATCCTCCAGCAGTAAAATCATTTCACTGTGGATTTCTACACTCAAGTGTCAGGATCAGAGTTGTCACTGCCAGGAAGAGGCAGAAGGTAATATTCGAACAATCTGTCTGGGTGATTCTAGGGCCTTAAAACACCCATGCACACAGTAAGCAACTTGCACTCTGCTCCGTGCTCCATCACAGAGCCTGAAACATGGTGATTCTAAATCCCTTTAGGTACAAAGGAAGAAATAAAGGCTTTCAAGCAGCAGAGGTAAGGGCCTCCTCCATTAGTTCTGCTCCACTGCACATAAAGTGAGATTCATGGGACCATGGAAAGAATAAGTATGATGGAGTCTGACTCAGGAAGGAGTCTTGGTATTGTTTATCTATTTTATCCTTTAATTCCCTGGTGCCAAATGCACAACCAGTTCCCAGAAATCTCCATTCCTCCTTCGTCTTCTCAGTGGGATTAAAGACAGGCTTTAAATCCTTTATCCTAAAGATAGGATAAAGACAGACTTCCTCATGATGGCCCCTCGACTCTTCTATTTCTGCAAAGAAGCCCAGTTTCAACAGAAGGAATGAAGACTGCTCCTACCTCTCTCTTCCCTACTGTTTATGGAAGGGCACCTATCATCGGGGGGTTTATAGCATTCAGGCTAAAAAGGTCTTGAAACCCTACTTCCTTATTTTGCCCGTAAGTACCATACAAAATAAGGGTGACAGCAGCTGCTGCTGTGTTTTGAGCAGTTCTCCAATGTTTTCTGATAATTTTAGGTGTGGTCCAAGTGTTAGAATGGAGAGTGAAACAAACTGTCTCAAGGAAACTGGTTAAAAGCATATGCCTCCTGGACAATCTTGTTAATTTTTAGAGATATCCAGTTAGCAGTTCAGGCTGGAAGCTTCCAGGTGCACAGTGGAAACTACAGAATCATAGAATCATTAAGGTTGGAAGAGACCTTCAAGACCATCCAGTCCAACCGCCTACCTACATCAACACTAAACCATATCACCCAGCGCCACATCCAGACGCCTCTTGAACACCTCCAGGGACGGTGACTCCACTACCTGGGCAACCTATTCCCATATCTAATCACCCTTACAGTGAAGAAATTTTTCCTAATGTCCAATCTGAATCTCCCCTGCTGCAATTTAAAGCCATTTCCTCTTGTCCTTTCACTATGGGCACAGCAGAAGAGACCGACCCCCGCCTCACTACAAACTCCTTTCAGGGAGTTATAGAGAGCGATGAGGTCCCTCTTGAACCTCCTCTTCTCCAGACTGAACAGCCCCAGCTCCCTCAGTCGTTCCCCATAAGACATGTTTTCCAGTCCCTTCATCAGCTTTGTTGCCCTTCTCTGGACATGCTCCAGCACCTCGATGACTTTTTTAAGTGAGGGGCCCAAAACTGAACACAGCACTTGAGGTGCAGCTTCACCAGTGCCGAGTACAGCAGGACAGTCACTGCCCTAGTCCTGCTGGCCACACACCATATAGGGGTTACCCTGCAAACTCTGAAACAGATTCTCACCAACTGCAAGTGCCTTCAGGATTTGGCAGCCCTGGAAAGTGAGCAGCTCCAATATCCTTGTTGATTCTATAGACCTGAACTCTTATTAAAATCAAGTTTGTGTATTACACTAAATGGTCAAAATAGGGTGTTAGGACCAACTTCTCTGCAGTTCCTAACTGCCACTCTCATGGCAAATCTTGAAATAACTTTCTTAAGATCTGGGAAGGTTTCAAGTACCTGCTAGCCTCTCTACCGAAGCTACTCCATTAGAGTTACAAAACTACAAAGAACCTCCTGAGTCAAGTTTCCTACGACTGACACTACTTTGGCAAACAATCTTTTTCACAGTCTTGTTAAATCCCATCAGAAGAGCAGTAAGAGCTTTTGTCCCCACTTCCATTTGCTCCAGAAAATGACTGCCATGGTAATGAGGAACCTCCTAATTTCTGGCCAAAATCTGCCTAAGGTTGATTTATAGCTGTTCCCCCTTTGATACACTAGTGTTCCGCTAGGGGTGGAAGAAAGTACTTTGACTGGCCCAATGTATGGTCCTGTTCATCTGCGAGAGTCCACAGGAGAACAGAACTGGAACCGAACTAGCTGTGTTCACAGCTGCCCTGGTTTGCACTTAGTACTTAGGTAACCCAATGAGGTAAAGCACACAACTGCACGTAAGCAAACTTCAGCGTAAATACATACATATAAATAGGTCTGTGATTTGTCTACGATTGAAATTTGCTGTGTATTAACTGGGGTTCTTTCACCTCAAGACACCTTATACCCACAAACAATATAGTTGTCTCAGGCTATCTAGTGTCTGATGTACACTTTTAACTTTTAAACTATTTTTCCTTTAAAATCTTTTTCTCCCCCCACCCCATTTTTGCAAATGATGGCAGGGCTCATTGAAAACTTTCCCTCTCACAGTTCCTAACAATCTGATAGTCACATCAGAGTCACCTGCAGGGCAACATCTGGACTGCAGGCCAGGCACAGACACATCAGCCACACAACACGAAGCTCTTCCCTTACAGCTACAGGAGTATCTACCATTTAAAACAGGAAAAAATACCTCCAATGTGAACTAGTCTGCAGAGGAGGCCATGGCACATTCTACCACTGTCCTACGCAAACATTGATTCGTACAGGAGCAGCAGAAGCTTGTGTCTGTAAGGCCAAGCTCCAATTAAAAGAGTTGCTAGAGACACAGTCTTTGTAGATACCCACAAAATCTGGTGCAGTCAGTGTCAAACAGAGGAACAACAGTGGATCAGAGTTGAGTCTACCATGGCAAAGCCCCACTTACTCAACAGCTTGCTCTCCATGCTGCTGCCAAACATGTGTCAGGCAGGAAGGTGAAGGTCTCCCAAGCACACAGAACAAAAAGGCAAAGCTGTTAAGTCCCAAGACAAGATCATTCAGCTGGGAGGGAGGAGGACCTGCTTCCTCCTCTCAGACCTCTCTATATTTTAAACTTTTCTGACTCTTTTTAAAAAGCTACATTAACAGCCGTGGGTAACCAGAAGCACGTAGCATGTGAGCAAGACAGCTCCTCTGAAAGAAGAGCTCTTCCTATTGTGCTTGACACGGAGTTAGGCTCCCGGGCCCCTAAAATTTTCATTCTTCTCTGTATGGGGAGTCAAACTGTTTCCACTAATGTAATGGCACTTGTCTAGGACACAACTTCTTCAGGCTGATAAATTAATTTGGCTTAGACAACCACTTCCTAACCACCAGGGTATTACACCTAAGGTGGCTGGAAGCAGTAACACTGCCTGTCCCATACCTGTTTAGGGAAGAGGTCATCGCTGTGACAACAGCACTGAGTTCAGCACCGAGTGCCAATACATGTTATAGAGGTATTACATCAGCGTCAGGTCTTTCCAAGCACTTAAGCATATGACTGCGTAGTTTGTGACTTCCAAACAGGCTTAGGTATAAGACAGACACAAGCAATTCAGCAGCCAAGGCACTCATGTGCTCTGGTCCTGTATGCCCTGGTCACACAGAACACCCAGCTTCTCGGGTGCACCATTACGGAAAGATTTTGTGGACTGCACTCAAGATGCCTCATTTTCTACTTAGTGCCAGGTAAGCACTGAAGTGCTTATGTGGATTTGAGTCTTCAGGGCCATACACCAGACTGGGACCACACTTCAGTGCACAAAGGCATGGGTACACTCTCAGGAGTACCTAGTGACACTGCCCCGCACTACAGCCGGAATGTAAAACCTGTCTTTGGACATAAAGGTAATCTTAAGGCAATCAGATAACGTTAAAATGTTCCTCATGCCAAGGTACACCAGTTTATAAAAAAAGCAAAAGGAGGAACCTCCACAAAGGCCTTGACTCCTCAACACATTGCTCCAAGGTATTCAACAGGTCACAGGACAGTAGAATGTACCCCTTCCACAAACACCACACAGCGGTCTGAAATCTGATATTGGAAGGGTGAGGAGAAGACAAGGTCTCTGCCACTGACCAGGTATACCTAGGAAAATAAAGTCACACTGGCCAGTAGAAGTTGCATGCCTTTATCCTAAGGGTGTGACCAGCTCTGTTAGCCCCAGACTGCTGAAGGAAACTCAGCAGGCCAACAAACAGAAGGACTAGGCAAGTTCCTGGAAAGAGACAAGCAGGTGTTTTCAAAGCTAAGATGCATTTCTGCCTTTCTCCAGCACAAGCAGCACGAGCGTTATGTTGTCCGTAGTCCTGCTCCCTATAAGGGCACCCTGCTCCCAGGCTGGCACGCTGCAGTGCATGCTGATGCCAGCATAAACCAGCGGAGACTTTACAAGGTGGCTTTTAGCTCGGAGTCAGAAACAGGGCTCAGGAAGACAGAGAGCTACAGACGCGGAGGAAAGGGCCACAGCCCCTTCACCAATGACCCTAATCTTTTTCACTTCTCCTGAAATCCATAGTCTACTCCCAGCAACACCTCAGATTCCCTTGGATCCACAATTTTATGGTTGTCCTGTGAAGAATAGAGTTTGACCAATAATTCTTCCTACAGTTTTCTGCCATGAGGAGTGCTGGAAAAGAAAATTACAAGTACTGTTCTAGAGACTTTTATTGCTATCAGGACAACCAGAACAGGAGAGAAATGCTGCACCCTTTTTAGCCCTTATGATTCATGAGACAGCACGTATCCAGTCTCCCATCAGCCCAGGATTGAAGGCAGCCTAGTTTGCAACACAGATCAGCTTCGCTTCCAGGGGATGTTACAGATTCGCATGTGGGTGTTACAGACCGAAACATTTCCCCACCAGGTGGTTTTACATGAAAACTGGTGGCTGTTTTGCTGAGACATTTGGATAATCAGAAAAACTTTTACTGAAGATAATCGGAAGGGACGGTGACTGTGTCATCTGGATAGCAGCACTGTGTATTTGTAACCAACCTCTACAAAATCATGGAAGTAAATTCTTGTCTCAACATCCAATCTTGTAAGACTTACTCTCTGGAAAGTTGTGTCTTTCCCAAAAAAGGCAGTGAGTGCTCCACATACATAAAAGGGAAGCGGTCTCAGAAAATCTAGTGATTCTCTGCAAGAGTCAAATCATCACCCCTAGGAAAACTATTTGCTGTGACCTAATTTTTGGAAACCAACAATACAGCTAAAGGGAGTACACAGGTTTGTAAGTTTCCCAATGTATTTTCTAGTAATTTCTGGCTCTTTATTTAAAGAAAAAGAATTCTATTTTAAAATCACAATTTATCAGACCAATGGAGAGTCTAGACTGTTATTCTCGTAATTTGAAGGAACTGTTGTAAGGAAATAAACTTTTAACTGAGGGTATCACAAACCTTTGAAGATAATATAATTTCAAGTTGAATTCACAAAGAACAATTTTTGATCTCTTCTAAAAATTGTATTTAGTGTCCTAAATTAATTTAGTAAAACTGCTGAAGATTCCCATAATCTCACTGAAAAGGAAGTATCTGTCCAGAATTCAGAAATGGCAACGCAAAAGAAGAGCAGAAGAAAAAAAAAAAAAAGGGGGGGGGGGGAGGAGGAAAATTTATCCTCTCCCCCACGTTAACAAGACTAGGGCTGAGAAACTACCATCTCTACCCACAGAAGTTCATTCTTGCAGTGACTGTAAAATTCACAGTATTGCTCTACAACATCATCACAGAACCAGTAATCTTCTTCATGGAATAAAGCTAAATTTTTACAGGGAAGTAGCTGCACTGGAGGACAAGGAATGGGAGGAGGATAAATACAGTTTAGAGCCTTTGAGCTGCTCCTTTATTTAATTTTCTTCTGATAAACAGAAACTGAGGAGGGATCCTTCACTTCCATTTCTCCACATTGACTAACAATGCATTTCCACAGCTCGTTTCTCGTTTCAACCACCCCACCACAAGACTAGCCACACCCCGAGTGGACTGAACAGCAACAGCGAACTGAACTCCTCGTCGTGGCCTGAGATTCAAACACCACTCTCGGCCGGCTCCTCGGCACTACGCAACGCTCGCAGCTGGGCCCGGCACCTCTAGCAGCACCTGTAAAAATTCAGAGCCAGGCACCCACGGACAGGGACAGAGGCAGCAATTTACTGAGACGCTGTACAGCTTCACCACACATGGCACGCGGGGGCAAAGCCGGGAGCCCGTGGGGGTTTGGTCTTTCCATTGGTCAGAGAAAGGCACGGGGAAGAGCTGGCACCTGCACTGTTCCGTGCATATTTCCGATGCTGCCAGAAGCGATGCCCAGACCGAGTGGCACCCCCGGAGCATCCCCCCGAGCACAGGTGTATGCGCCAGGCAGCGCCCAGGTGAGGGTACCCCTCCTGTGGCTCTGGGTAACGGCAGGGGCTCCACGCATCCCAGCCACCTCTCCTACCGTTCCCCCAGAGCGCACAGGCCTGGCGGGCAGTCAGAGGAGGAGAAGCCCTCATTCTCCTCCACAGGCCACAGCTCCAATCTGTTTATTCTCATCACTCGCAGCAGGCAATTTGGTAACGATGCGTTTGGAGCCTCCAATTGCCGGAGGAGGCTACAAAACGTGGTCACATGCGCCGTTCGGCAAGGATGGAGGGGACGAGAAAGAAGAGGTTCAGAAGCGGCTGTGGGGACCTGGTCTCCCAACATGGCACCTCCCCGCACCCCGCGCTGCCCGCACCGCCCCGTGCCCCGCCGGCGGGGCCGACCCGCTCCCCTCCGTCCCGCCAGCACGCAGCACGCTGCCTCCCTAGCGAGCAGTGCGACTAATTGCCTT
>VZRW01007883.1:0-42015 GCA_013398125.1 Aegotheles bennettii | reverse complement strand
ATGACTTACCCTTGGTAAAGCCATGTTGACTGCTCTTAATGACCCCCTCATCCTTGAAATGCCTAGAGATAGTGCCAAGAACAAGGTGTTCCATCACCTTTCCAGGGATGGAGGTGAGGCTGACCGGTCTATAGTTACCCAGGTCCTCCTTCTTGCCCTTCTTGTAGACTGGAGTGACATTTGCTTTCCTCCAGTCCTCAGGCACCTCTCCTGTTGCCCATGACTTACCAAAGATGATGGAGAGTGGCTTAGCAATGACCTCTGCCAGCTCCCTCAGCACCCTTGGGTGCATTCCATCCGGACCCATCGATTTATGGATGTCCAGATTGCTCAACTGATCCCTAACCCAATCCTCATCTACCAAGGAAATCTCCTCCTTTGTCCTGACTTCTTCTGGGGCTATAGGGATCAGGGGCTCCTGGGGAAAGCCTGCAGGAGTAAAGACAGAGGCAAAGAAGGCATTCAGCACCTCTGCCTTCTTTATATCCTGACAATGACTATGATCTTGAAAAGACAAAACATGGTTCTGTCTTGTAAGCCTCTAGGAGTTCTCTGAAGTGGTCAGCAAGTATGTGGTTTTGTGTGATCTTGTTGATATACTTTACTGGGATTTCCAAAAGACCTTGACAATATCCTTCAAGATAGGATACTGAACAGCCGTGGGAGAAAAGGGAAAATCTTGTCTTCAATGCATAGAATCATGTAATAATTTAGGTTTTAATGGACTTCTGGAGGTCATATAGTCCAACCTCTTGCTCAAAGTAATGCTAGCTTACACCTTAGATAAGGTGGCTTTGGGTCATGAACAGTCAAGCTTTGAATATCCTGAAGGATAGAAATCCCACAAGCTCTTTGGGGGCCTTGGTGCAATAAGAAAAAGTCTTTCTTATTTCTGATCAGAATTTCCTTTGCAGCAACTCATGTCTGTCATGTCTTCTCCTTTCATTGTGAACCTATGAGAAGAGTCTACCTCTGTGTTCTCTATAATCTCATTTTAAGAAGTCAACCAAAGCAATTAGGTTTGCCTTTAGCCTTCTCTTCAAGCTGAACAAACAGAGTTTAGATGTAAAACACAATAGGAACTAATAGTTAAAATTCTCAGTAGAGGAAGAGGAGTTTGACAGAATTCTGGGCTGGGACCCACATGCTTTAGCATAGCCACAAATGACCTGGAAAAAGAGATAAGCAGTGAGATTTCAAAGTTTTCTAGTGACACAATTGTCAACATAATAAGGACAAGGGTTGAACGTACAATTGCTGAAAGATCTTACAAGGCTTCATGACATAGCAATAAAATGTTTTGTGAAATAGTGTGGTGGAAATCAATCTTAGCTTCATATATCAAATAGTGGACTGTGACCTGACCATTACCACTCAGAGGTGAGAGAGACTTTGGGGTTAAGACAAATAGTTCCAAGAAAGCACAATCTCAGTGCTCAGCAGCAGTCAAAAAATAAATCAAATGCTAGGAACTATTAGGAAAGGAGTAAAGAACAAGACAGAAATCACAATTTATCTCTGGATAAACGCACATTTCTTATCATTTTAATACTATCTGCAGTTCTGGTCTCATTTAAGAAAAGACACATTAGAGTTTAAAAGAGATTCAGAGAAGGACACATTTAATGATCAAATAGTACACAATGGCTTCTGTACAGTGAATGATTCAGAGAGCTGAGATTCTGAAAAAAAACACGGGAGATTTGTGCGGATGCGATAGAGAACTACAAAATCATAAGTAGCATGGCCGAAGTGGATAGGCATCAATTATCTACTGTCTCTCTGAGGGACATTAGGAGTCATTAAATCACAGAATCATAGAACGGTTTGGGTTGGAAAAGACCTTAAAGATCATCCAGTTCCAAGTCCCCTGCCATGGGCAGGGACACCTCCCACCAGACCAGGTTGCTCCAAGCCCCATCCAACCTGGCCTTGAACACTGCCAGGGAGGGGGCAGCCACAACTCCTCTGGGCAACCTGTTCCAGTGTCTGCTCCTTGATCTTGCTGGGCACAGAGGTGAGACTGACTGGCCTGTAGTTCCCTGGGTCTTCTTCTTTTTCCCTTTTAAAAAATGGGGGTTATGTTTCCCCTTTTCCAGTCAGTGGGAACTTCACCAGACTGCCACAGTTTCTGAAATATGATGGATAGTGGCTTAGCAACTTCATCTGCCAGTTCCCTCAAGACCCGCAGATGTGTCCCATCAAGTCCCATGAACTTGTGCAGCTTCAGGTGCCTTAGATGAATTTGAACCTGACCTACCTCTACCATGGGTGGTTCTTAATTCTTCATAAAGCTAGTGATTGTTGTTCTTCACACATCAGGTACCAGACTTGTGGAAATTTTTGGAAAAGACACTGTGAATGAAAGAAGTTTGTGTTCAGAGAGAGAAGTACTTGAAAGAATGATTAATGAAGAGCTGCAAAATAAACAAACTATGAAAGGCTCAGGAAATCCTCTATGCTTAAAGCAGTAAGAAGCTGGAAGAGTATTAGGGGAAACAACCATATACACTTACACTGTTCTTATTCTTCCCTAAATGTCAACTTACGATCACTGTTAGAGAAAGAATATTGGATAGAGGGACTTCTGTTTTGAATCAGTATGGCAGTTCTTATGTTCTTACTACTGTTTTTTTTCCTTTTTCCTTTCTTTTTTTTTTTTTTATAATTCTCCCCCAAATTAGCTTCACATTTCAAAGGCTACACAATTGCCCAGCCTGTCTTGCTCCATTCCAATATTAACTGAGACGCAGCCTAGAGTCTAGCCCATTTTATTGCTGTCCAAAATGAAGAAATACATATTTTATCACAACAAAACAACTTTTACTCCAACCACAGAGTAAAACAAAACCAAGTTTTGTGTTTTCTAAGAACAGCCTGCTCTTGTATACACTAGGAACAAAGCAATGTTCAATATCTCATTAAATTCAATACTTAATATGTCTTCTGCATTGACAGAATGGAAACAAAACCTTTGTTAGATTGGAGATAGATGAGATTTTCTCATTTAAAAAAGCTCAAGCCAGTCCTGTAAAGGATGTTTGTTAAATTTTTTATAGTGACCTGACCCAAGCCAGATGCTCTGGAGAAAACCCCAGAGAAATCTACCAGCTGCTGCTGGTACAAACTAACAAAATGGATGCCAGACTAAAGAGCTTCTTATACTTTGCAATTCAGGAGGTTTAAAAGGAATAATAGATCTTTGTCCTTTAACTGGTGGTACTGTAGCACGTAAGTAGGCTGATGAGAGACTTCTAATAGAGAAAAGCTTTGTTCAGCAAGGAGGCAAATACAAACTTCAGTTCTTTGGAAAGGATTGTTTTCGGCCTTCTCACCTTGTTTTAAGGAATCTCTATTTTTTCCACTTTGATTAAAAAACCCACACTGCTTTCAATCTAGTGGCTATAATACAAAGGAAAAATCAAGAAACCAGAAGTCAAAACTTCTTGCTTATTTGAAATAAAATACCTTATTTCTGAGGGCCAGAGATAGTTGTCAGTGCAAAGGTAAATCTGTTTGTGTTGTGAGAGTTGACAGCATCTGCTTCTGAGTCTCAGAAGCACCACAAATCAGAAAGATGTTGGTGATAATGGAGAGAGGCCCAAGGAAATCACAGAGATTATACTAAAGCTGTCTCAGTGTTATTAGCTACCCACCACTATAGCTTAAATTCTGTAACTGTTCTGGAGCAAACCTGTACAAGAGGTGTAATATTATTGCAATGTATTTGCCTTTCAGGGAAGGGCAGGCATGGCATCTGCTGCAACTCTATCAGTTTAACTATAAGAGTTTCTTTGAAACAGGTTTTTCATTCTATAGTACCCCATCCTAGCAAGGGAAATTCTCTGGTTAGGTGTTTCTGTAGAGGCAACAGCTCCTACAGAGGTGCTGCTGCTGAAAAGAGCATCCTTAGAGTTGCAGCACACCAGCTGAATGTCTTCAAGCATAGTAGCGATTTAGCTCACATGGTTCTTGCACAGCTTCAGAGAACCCTGCTAAGTCTTCTGACCTCCTGCAGGGTGATTATGGCTGAATGCTGGAAGCACAGGTTTGACTTGGAGTTCTATGAGAGCTCTTACCCTAGGAATTGCAAGTGGCAATTTGCAGATTAGTAGCTTGTTGGATTTCTAGTAGCACCCATGGTTTCCTCAGAGTCATGGTGCTGCAATTGCAAGGATAGAGCCCCTTCATACCACCCTAAGAAGCAGCATGCTGACAGGCAGTCATGGTAGCTGCTTTCTGGGCACTCTGTCTCCAGCTGATGCAGCTGGTGCACGACACTATTACCGGCTTAGATAGGTCTGTTTTGTTGGGCTAGTGGCACAAACCCTGGAGAGTTCAGCATTAATGGCAGTCCCTGACATGCAACAGCTGCATCACAAGCCAAAGAAAGGATGAACACTGTATTGCTGTATGAAGGTGCAATAAAGATCTCTGTTTAGACTTCCAAGTGCTTTTTCCTCAGAGATGAGATGCATGCTTCATTCTGATTCTTCTCTCTTGAAGTGCTGGCATGCATGCCATCAGGCTGAGATCCTATTATTTTGTCTAGACCCTTACTTTTGTCTCATGTCCATCTTTTCAGACCTCAGAAGCTTACTTTACCTGAAGCTTAAGACTGACTTTCAGCACAGACCACTGCCATTGCACTAAGGCTAGTGTCACATCTCCCATGAACCATTCAGAAGTTATTTCTTCCCCCATTTAAGAGTGTGCCATTTAAGCATGAAGCCAGAGGGAACATCTGAGTGCCAGGAGAAGGAGCATATCAAGAAACAGTGCTCAGTATCTGTCAGCATGAGAGGTGATAGTCTCAGCCAGTGGCTGCTGCCACTGTAGCGAAGGAGAGTGTGAGGAGACACTTAAAAGGAGTTAATGAGGTAGCTTTGTGGCTATCTACAGTTTTCCCTTGGTGTGAAGGGCAGGAGGAGAGAGAGACCAAAGGTGGTGTTTTATTTTGGCTTTTTTAAATTTAGTAGAGAGAATATGGAAACTGGCAAATTGATTGAATAGCTTATGACTAGTGAATTGAATGACCTAATGCAAAGATTTCCTCCCTTCCAAATATGTCTATTAGTAGTGAGATATAAGTAGGGCTTGTTTGAGTTCATATCTATGGATCTGTTCACTGGATGTTCTTAAACATAGATGTCTTCCAAACAGGTTGGAGGTACCAAAGATTAAGTACTTAATCAGACTGGATGTTTTAAACTAGTTGAATTATCAGCCTCCATGTTTTCAAAAAACAGTTCCTATCTTTTAAAATGTTCAAAATGAGGAAGTGTTGCTATTTTGGCTTTGCAGACTTACACTTGCCTGGAGATTGGGTAGAATCAGAGTGGAGGAAAGAGAAAATCACTGGACTAGGATGCATGCTAAAGATCAGAACTACACTTGTGCACAGTCTCTCAGTCATCCTCTGAGATCTCAGAGAAGGTGCAAGTCAAATATGATACTCAGTGAGAAGAAGCAGAGGTTTCTCTGCCAAACCTCTTGTCTTCCTTTGAAGTATGGGAATATCAGTCTTGTAAGAGTATGAGAAGAGAAGAAAAGATGGTAACCTGGTATAAAGGGACAAAGTGTCTAATGTGCCTGAACAGAAGTATGAGAAAGAGGTAAGGATGGAACAAAATACCTGAAGAGAATAATTAACATGTCACCATTTCTCATAGATTTTCTGTCTTGCCTGTTTAATGTGGTTTTGACAAGTGTTGAGTGTGATAAATAACAGTCCTTTTAGTATATTAAAAATAGAGAATCACAGAAAAACAGGTGAGAAGAAGCTTCAGGAGGTCACCTGGTCCATCCTCCCACCCAAAGTACAATCAATTATTTATGATCAATCATAATTGCTGGTAGACGTTTGTCTACCCTGTTTCTCAGGACAGCTAAACTGTTCCAGAGACTGGATATCTTCACTCTGAAAGCTACTCCTAATGTCAAAACTAAATCTGCTGCAATCTTAGCCCATTATTTCCTGTTTTGTACACAGAGGACATTCTCATCCTCTATGCAGCAGCCTTTAATGCATCTGAAGATTGCTATCACACCTTTGCTCAGTATTTTCTTCTGCAGTGTTCCCATCTTGGCAATTTCAGACTTCCAAACAGCAACCAAACTTTCAGAATGAAAATAGCTTTCTTGACTTCCATCTTCTTTACTTCCTAAAAGTGTGCAAATTTTTTTCTTAATACTATCATGAGATAAGTGGCTACACAGTTCTTTAAAATCACCCAAAAGAAAGGAATACGAAAGTCATGGGCAAACGAAACAGCCTACAACAACTGTACCTGTCCAGTTTCTCCACATGTCTTAGAACATAGTTTCAGTATCCTAGTATCATAATGGCATTTAAGCATACTTTGATTTTGAGAAGTGGGTTGAGATTATGATTTTAGGTCCTTTGTTTTAGAGCCTGATCTCTATTGGTGGAACTAAGATGAACTTAACAGGATGTCATTGAGATGTAATGATTTATCTATACTGTCCATTTCAGAGGCTTTAGGTGTGCTGATTTACAACTGAAGTAACTCCACTGAATTAAGTATCATTTAAGCATAATGTTCAAGAATTACTATTATAACAAATTGTTATAGCTTATTGTTATAACTATTACCTACAAAAATAATGCATAAATAATTTCTTATACACAAAACAAGGAATTCTTTAAAAAACAGGTGGTAGAATCATACCTTAGAGTAACACATCAGCAAAAAGTGGATAATTATGAATTTCACTCAAAACTAGGAAAGACTAGCATTCCGATGAGATATTTATTTCTCATTACGATTACAAATGCAGCTTATTAGACCAGGAGCCTGTCTTGCTGCTGAAGATTACTGCTGTACCATAGCAATATAAGCGCAAGGATCAGCAATTGCTAGGCCATTCAATCTCTCTCCTCCATTTATACCCTAGAAAAGGAAACAGAAAGAAGGTAAAAAGAGATTCTGTTTCTATTCTTGTTAAAGTTAACGCAACAGGATCCTACAGGCAGTAGGTGTTGCTAGGAAAGTACTGCACAAGCTGGTTTGCCTCTTTTACTGTACTAGCTCTCTGCCTTCTACCAGCTGAGAATACCATGGAAACAGAGGTTGGGAAGCAAAAGCTGGTCAGGTTTGGGATCAGGGATTTAATTTTTTTTAGTACCTGTATAAAAGGAGACTTTCTTTGGAATGGCAGTGTGAAACATCCTGACCCATTTCTAGTGATCTCTACAGCAGTGACAGCATTTGCACTGGACAAAGACAAAATGGCATGACAAGGTCAGTGCAGGAGCTGTTTGACTTGATATGTCCTAAGCAGTACTTTAAAAATTTAAAGTAATTAGAAAGTTGAAACACGTGAATGCAAAATTATCTTTAGATGTAAGCAAATAAACCCAGTTTACCTTACTCAAAAGTGGTGGACCCAGTGGAACTTAATGAATAGTATGAATTAGCAAGGATGAACACAGACAATGAAAAAAGATGAAAAAAAATCTAGTTTTAAAAGTGTTAGTTATATTTTAATGGCTGATTTTCCTAATATGTTAGTAAATACAGCATTTATTTGCAAAATACTATTTTTCTTTCAAGTTGTCATGCTGTTATCCCTTCTTGTCCATATCAATAAAAGCCTGATCTTAACCGTTGAAAATCAGGGAACTTATCACAGCAGTATCTCAGTCCAGTTCAAAGGCCCATAGTCTGTAGGTCTGTAGCTCAGAGTGGAGTTGCCATGATTCAGGTATTTCTCCTTATCATGTACTATCAATATGCACAGTTTTAATCTCTGATGAACTTGGAGCAACACATCTTGTTTTAGTTTGCAGGAAAGAATAATCAAACTAAATGAAAATGCTGTTGAAATTGCTGGCCTGGGCCCCAAAAAGCTTAGTCAGTGATTTCAAAGGAATTAACTTCCCATCGGCCTATGAATCTGTATTTTCAAACATGTACACAGTTGCTGTAGAATTGCTACAGCTCAGCTGACATCGGCTAACCTGTTAAGTGTTAGGAACCGCATGTGTGAGCTTACATTATATGTCAAACAGCTCTGTAACTTGCTACTATGGAGTCCTCCAAAGATTAACCAGTTCCTAGTAATATCTTATTTGGAAGCAAAACAAGACAAGAAAAGACTAGGAAGACCTAACAACATGAGAAGAATTAATATTAAACCCCTGCACCAAAATAAACTGATGTCAGGGGAGATTGCATGCCTGATTTTGTACCAATTTAAACTTGCACAGATTGGCAGGGTTTTGTTATGCCTGACATTGTCTTGAGCTAGCAAAACTACTGTCATTCATGTTTCAATATTAAATGAAAGTGTAAAAATAGCCATTATCACTGAGATTGTTCAGTAGTATTTATACATAAACATGCTGTTAGTGACCAAGCAGAATACATTTTATTACAATAATTGTGACAAAAAATAATTATCCAAAACTACTTAGCTGGTCTTGTGTTTTAAGGATTTATCCATCTCCAGCCAATGAATAGTTTGTTTGGAGCATCTATCAATGTCCTGAAATAGGCTGTTGATAAATAAGAAGACTTACACCAAGTAATCCTTGGAGTTGCTTGCAGAGATCCAAGAACATAGATCTATCCGAGGGGTGTGAACAGGCCCACTTATATGATAAGAATTATTTTAGATGATCAACTGTGCTAATCCAACTAGAACTGATTAGCTACTTAAACAGAGGCACCCAGTGACATTTGCAAACCCTGTAGGTGTAGCAAACACTTGTATGGGCTTGACAGACATGACTGAAGGGCTTACAGGACCCCAGGCAGAATATCTTGTGACATCTAATTGACATTAGATGCATTTGTTTATAAATCTGAATTCTGCCCTAACTGTTATATTGTCAACCTTTCCACTGTTTGTGAAAGATAGAAGATGCAAGTTCACATTACTAGTCTCAGCACAAGTTCATGATTGGCACATCTGTTTGGTACTGTAAGATCGCACCCAGAAAAGAACACCTGGTTTTGTTGCCCAACATGTTTTTGTTCATTCTGACTCACTAAACCGGAAGATCCAAAGAGTATAGCTGTGAAGTGTATCTGACCAGCATCATAAGCTTTGTCTGCATCCATAAGTTAGAGTACCACAGAAAGGGACATAGTCAGCAGAGGTCAGGCATCTCTACTCTTCAGTTGGCAGCAAGGTTTTCTCCTATACCAGCTATCACCTCTGCCAAACAATTCCCTTTCTTGATTTAAGACGACACAAGCCAGCCAGTTCCTACAAAGATCTTAAATAATCCCATACTGTTTTGGAGGCTAAAAGTGTTTAAAAAGTATAGTCTGGGCCAAACTGCTCTGGTTGGCTTCAGGGTCTCAATACAGAACCTCTTCATCCTGTTTAGCCTATCAGTACAGAGTAGGTCCAGCTAAAAAGACCCTTATGACATTGTGTCTTCCCAGTACATAGCTCCTAGCTGCAGAAGCCAGTCTGATCTGACAAGTTCCAAGACGCTTTCTCTAGTCTTGAAATGGCACCGTTCTGGTGGAAGATACATCCTGGCTCAGGAAGACCTTCTGTGTTTCCAGGTTTAATATTTTTCACTGTGAAAGCAAGCAGTAAGAGCAAAATTAAGACTCAGCTACTGTTGGGTTGTATTTAAGAGGACAATGGCATGTAATGAACCAGCCATTTGATAGCCTTTTGATTAAACATGCAACCACATACCAAAGGTCATCCTGAGGAGCAGGAAACAGGAAGAACATCAATTGTTTACAAGTCAGGACACAGGAAGGGACACCAGAAGGGACACCAGGAAGTAAGGTGGCACAGCTTCCGGATGACATGGAAGGTGCATTACCAGGAAGTAAATGGACCAATGGGAGTGTTGCTAATTGGACCAATGGGAGTGTTGCTAGCACGCATGACTGCCCCATGTAAGAGGGACTTTACCCAATCAGAGAGCATGTGATAGGCACGTGGTACGAATGTATATAAGGGATAGTTAAGTAAATAAAACAGCTTTTGCTTAATTCACATTGAATGTGCGAAGTCCATCTTTAATTCCCTGCAAGCTACCTTCTCTACCCAGTCTTAATTTAGCCTTCAGCACCTAGAGATACAGCTATTATGCCTGCTCTTTAATTTGGACACTACATTGAATGTTCACCAAGGGGGACCTGAAAAAGAAGTGCTTTGTGCAGTATCTTGCTTTGGCATTTCAGGTGGGAAAAAAATTGGCTTGTGGACAGAATTGACAGAAGACTACACATATCTTTTTTTTCCAGTGAGAATACTGAGTCATTTTGAAGCTCCATACTGAAAAATTAGACGTCAACCAGTTAAAGGTTAGATTAAGATATTTTGGTGATTTAGATCTCTAATCCAGAAAGAAAATGGCTTAAAGCTTCCTAAAGTACAGCCTCCTTTGAAAAGAATAGAGGTTAAAGATGTCAATAGCTAACTACAACATCTGTTTGTATAGCCAAAGACTAGAAAGCTCAGAGGTGAAGTGATTGCCTTGGAAACTGGGACCTAATGGCAAAATTGTGAATGGACGGAAAATCTTGATTCTCAGGCCTCTCTGCTTTAGTTAGAAGATGAGGAGCTGACCACAATGCAGGTAGGTAGAAGCAATGACCGCACTGACAAGGGCAAAATCCCGCAGTATGCAAGCAAAACAAATAGAGCAGAGCTGGTGACAGTAACAGGCTCAGTCAAGAGTCCAGTGATCACGCATATGCAAAGTTATGTGTTCGGTTCAAAGTCAATTCAGGAAGTCCATGTGGCAAGTCAAGATTGTCAAGGAACAGAGCTGGACACAGACCTACCTACAGCATAGCTCAGGCAAAGTACTAGAGCCTGGGTCTGAGCTTAAATGGAGCTAGCAGGCCAGAGGTGGAGAATGTATAGATGGAAGTTCCAGATGTTCTCAGGGCAATCAGAACTAATTGGTGCACTCAGGGCATGCTTGCTATACACTGTATAGTTAGTTGTTCCTAATGTCTATCAAGAAAAATCTTAAGCATTGCTGTTGTTACTTTCCTTGAGGTGACACAGCTTTTCATTAAATATATGGACTACTTTGTTTTTACAATGTTTCAAGAGCTTCCTTAAGACGTTTTTGTAATTATTTGCAATTTTAATTAATGTGATGCTACAGTTATAATATCCTTCTTACAAGATAAGTAGCAGCAACACAAATCTTTTGACAAGATCCCCTCCCAGACCAAAAGCACATGCATTTCCTGAAAGGTAATGTACATTGGGAGAAACAAGAGAGGAAACGTATGAATGCTGGTGGCTCCTGGAAGAGAACTCACCTCATGAAAAAATACTATAACCTTGGTGTTGGACAATTCTGTGACAGTGCCTGCACATTGCAAGGAGGTTTTAGAAAAGCAAGAGATGTAAGTTATCTCACTCATGATTGTAACTGGTGCTGGAATTGTATGTGTGTGTTGGAATAACTGAATACCAGGAGCTGTTGGGAATTAGAAAAGGGGAAAGCTAATCTGATAGGTCCTGTCAGAGAGTGAGAGTCAGGGACAATGCAACATTTTGTCTCTTTATGTGAGACCATTTCACGTAGACTGTGCTTCTTTTGGTTGTCTGATGTGCCAGCTGAAAGGGGTGAGGTTGTGACCTCTTCATTTTACTAGGAGAGCTGATTGACAGCAAAGGGTGCACCAACACTTGCAAAGACCTGCCCTATACTGTCTTCTGACATTCACAGCCTTTTGTTACATTTTCAAATCTTCTATATGACTTCCCACTTGTTCTTGGAGCTTAGTCTGTAAAGCACATTTGTGTATAGAATATTTTATTTCTTAAAGCAGAAGTGGGATGGAGAGTGCAGATATGATAACACACTCACATTAGTGTGTTTACTTTGAAAATTGCACTCAGTCCAGGAAGTCTCATTGATTTTTGTATTTGGCTGTAGAGCCAAATCTTTAGCTGAACTATGGCTTCCAGTAGAATTCTGTCTGCTTCTGGTAACTAAAGTTCAAATCTGCCTGGAGAGTTCCTAAAAATAGAAATTTACAGAGACATAATGAAAATTACTAGGGGAGTAAATGCTTCTTTGTAAGTGAAAATAACTGAAATTACTTATAGTGAAGACAACTGCAATAGCAAGTATTGGGTTAAGAAATACTAACTCTAGTCTTTAAAGATTTCCTCACCTAAATTATCAAAAGTGACCATTGATGTAGATGTTTCAGTATAAAGTATTCAAACTGAGATGCCTCAAATGTGTTTCAATTTCACGGTGATTGAAAACTTGCTATTTGGAAATCAGATTCCAGGAGTTATTTGAAGTTAAGTACACAAACCAAATGACTTCCTGAAATTTCAGGCCAAGTTTTAACTCTGTAGTGCATCACAAGCAATGAAGTTCATTATAGCCAAGGGTTATTTGGAGATCTGATGGAACCCAAAGCTATACAAATGTATGAATTTCTAAATATAAGATACTGAAGTAGCCCTGATCAGGAAAATATTCCTTATCATATTATCACACCTTTATGGGTATTGCAGATAAGTCCTATGAAGTTTATGAAGCAAAATGTCAGTGTCTCCACATTGTTTGCTTTATTAGTCACTCTTTTTAGATTTTTGTTCCAGTAAATTATAATAGTTGTCGTAATGAGTTTCAGATAATCAAATGAATAGGAAGATAATAATCCACTTTGAAAGGTTTGTTTTATTTAGGTAAAAACATTCCTTCTTGTTTTTTCTCCTGACAGCTAAAAGGCATTCTTTTAGCCCACTAAAATGCAGTTAAATACAGATGAAATAAGATGCTGATATTGATTAAGAAGAGCTAGGTAATTTTAGGGTTTAGTCTTTGGTTATACTATTACCAGAAACCAAATCATTTTTTTGGTATAGCAGCACATATGGCACATAATATCACCCACTGTTCTGAGGCACCCTGTTAGACAACCATATGTGCTGACAAAAGTCTCTGGTTGTTCAGGGGCTTATTGAAGATTGACTGGCTGCTTTTTCTCAAAATGTCCTTGATTTACTGTTTTACATCTAAATTAGAACTTTTAAACTGTAAATATTCATGCTCAGTTTTAAAATGTTACAGCATGTATAATTTTGGCCTGAGATACCAAGCCTCATTCCTACCAGACAAAACCAGGCCACTCCTTGACACTCAGAAGCTATGAAGAATGACTTATAGTCTGATGTTGTAGTCTAACCATTATTAACTTCCTTGGCTAGATCTTTTTCCCCCTTTACTCCCTACCAGTACATACCTCTAGATGTAACTTTCTTCATGGTTGTAGCACTAAGTCCTCATTTCACCTCTTATCTTTCAGTATCCAGTTTACATACACACTCTGCGAGTTCTCTGTGGTTTGAAGAGTGGAAACATCCCATAGGAAATGTATGTAAATAGCAGCAGTAGTTATGGGACAACAAATAATGAATCTTTTGTGAGTCAGCTTTGGCTGCTCTGAATAATACAGTGTAGAAGATAGATCATCACAATAAAAAAGGATATTGTAGCATGTTTGCTTAAAGGAAAAGTTAAAGCATGGGAATATATACTGAAAATAAGACTGGAGGAGTATTTTACAATGGCAATTTAGAGTGAGAACAGTGCAGAATAAAATCACAGAACCTTTGCAACGAAATCTTTGATATACTGTCTTTGATGGGAATTAAAAGGTAGGAAGATTCAAATTTCACTTAACACAAAAACAGGTCATTTTACTTCTTTGACATAAGAATTCCTTTGCTAAAGGAACTGAGATGATTTAATGTAGACTTCAGTAAAGAGTATGACTTAGCACCTCATGACAGTCTGTTAAACAATTAGGATCACACAATACCTGTGAAGTGCATAATAAGTGGACTCAGAAATTATAGTCTGCAATGTTTTCTGTCAATATGGAATCATCCCTGGGTACTGTGTCTCTGATGGATTTCCTTATGACTAAATTTTACAGTATTCAACGTTCTCCTCAGTGACCTAAAAGTAAATATAAAATCAGCATTAATAAAAGCTGCAGATGACAGGAGGGTTGGCAGAGTGGTAACTAACAGTGAATATAGATAAGTCAGTGTGATTTGGGTCATCTGGTAGACTTGTCTATTCAAACAAACTGTAATTTAATACAGCAAGATACAGCTATCCCTACAGAATACTGAATTCTAAACTGAAAAAATAGTGACCTTAAATACATTGTAGAGTCACAGTGGACAAGAATCTGAGTTCTCATTGTGATGCTATGGCACAAAGAGGTAGCACGAACTGTGACTGTACAAACAGAAGTAGTGAATAGAAAGAGGGAAATGTTTTTTGCTCTGTACGTGGCACGGGTGACACCAGTGTGCCACTTCCAGGTGCAGTACTTACATCTTAAAACTGGTGCTGAAAAATTAGAGGAAAGGGCAGGAAGGAACTGCAAATATATCATGAAAGACTTAAAGAGCTCAGTGTTTATTTTTAGCAAGGAGAGCATTAAGAAGGGACTTGGATATGTTGTTTTGCAGAAAGAGAATACCAAGTTCTCCTCTGTAATAGAGAAAGCAATAATACTAGGGGAAGAGGAAATTTTTGACTTTTTAAATTCAGGCCTTTCACAAGTTTTAACCAAACAAATGTCTGAGTTCAAGACAGGAGTAAGTGGGTGAATTGTGATGGTTTATGAAAGGCAGAGTCAGGATGAGTAATCTAGCACCCTTTCTGATCCTGAACACCATGAATCTATTATACATAGATGAATTTGTTTTCCCCCAGCTCCATTTGGGTTTTCCACAAATAGATTTATTTGTGGTGAGTGTTGTTCCCATTTCTTTTTTAAAAAAATAGTGAATATAGAAAATCTGGAAGTATTAAGTGTAAATGTTTATATTTTCATCACCCCAAGCTCAGTGGGCAGATGCTGATATCCATGTGTAATGGCATTAATATGGATTGTTGAGTATAAATACTGAAAAAATTGCCTTTATTCGCAGATGATTTTAGTAGGGCTCGTGCACCACTGTAAATCTAAGTACATTTTTAAGGTTTTATGCGAAGTGTTTGTCCAAGTACTGGCTATGCCCGGAAAAGCCCTGACTCTTCCACAGGCCCGGTGCTGTGGAGCTGGCGGCGGCGCCTGTTCAGCACCACGGCCAGCGCCTGTTCAGCACCACGGCCAGCGCCTGTTCAGCACCAAGGCCAGCGCCCGCTTCCACCTGCGCCTCTGTGCCCGCCTGGGCTCCCCCGAGGCTGCGCCGGCCCTCGCTGCCCGGAGCAAACACCTCCCTTCTGTAAGGTCGAGTGGATCACCTCGATTACCTTCTGTAAGGAACCCAGAATAATTACAGGCATAATGAGAGACTTGTTTTTTAAGGTCATTGAAGATACATAGATGTGCAGTAAATGCAGTCAAACTGCAAACAACAAGGTGCGAGTGAAAACCTTGTCCTGCTGGTAACCATCACTGACAGGATGCGATGCCAAGTCAAATGTGTGGTGGGGTGGCCCAGCCAGCAGCAAAGCACCCACGGAGACATTTGCTCACACCTCCTTCCCTTCCCCTCCCGCAGTGAGCATGGGAAGAAAATAGGAAGACAAGAAAACTCATGGATCAAAACAAAGACAAGGAATTCACTCTTACTGTAGTTGCAAAAACAGACTCAACTTGGGGAATTTAATGTAAAACATTTAGTTACTGATTTGGGTATTGGGAAACAAAGATGACAAACATTTAAGCACTTAGGGAAGGCACATTTTCCACTCCGAAGTTCCACTTCACTCCAGACACCTCTTCTCCCCACTTCCCAATCTCCACTCCCCTTCCTATCACTCGAGGTTACTCCCAGTCCCATCAGTGAGGCAATAGATGGTGCAGGAGGTTGGGATCAGTGTGTAGCTATTTCTTTCTGCTGCTTTGTTCCTTATTTCCTCCACTGCCCCTTCCTTCTTATTGTTTCCTCTGCCCCAGTCTGGACTTCTCCACAGGCCACAGTCCATACAGGGGGATACTTGGTTCAGTGTGTGTTTATCCATGAGCTGCAGTCCCTTCATGGAAGTGTCTGCTCCAGTGTGGCTCCTCCACAGGCTGCAGTCCTTTCCAGAAGTACTTGGTTTGGCATGAGCTAACCCACGGGCTACAGTCTCTTCAGGGAAGTACCTGCTTCGGTGTGGGTCCTCCATAGACCGCAGTTCTTTCAGGGGTGTAACCAGCTTCACTGTGGAGTGCCTCTTAATGCTGTGGCCTTGTTATTCCCTTTGCTGTTCACTTGTTCCATTGCCCTTGATGTTTTCTGCCTTTTCTTAAACATGTCCTCATACAGGCACCACAAATTCCTCTGATTTGCTTAGCTTTGGCATGCAGTGGATGCACTGCCAAGCTGGCTTGAATCAGCTGTGTCTGGCACAGAGCAGTCTCTGACCTCCTCCTACAAATGCCACCCCTGAAGGTCCCCCATTACCAAAACCTTACCATTTATAAACTACACATAATGTCACATCTGATCTAAAGAATCTAGCTTGGGAAGAGGTCAATATGTTCGGCAGGGGCTCGGTGGTCTTTTTAGATGGCAGGTAATGTCCTCTAAGGACTAGAGAAAGGAGTAATTGGCTCACAGTGTTTGACACCAAAACAAATCCATTCTTCTCATTTGCCTTGGTTCCAAAAGGTCTCATAGACTCATTCCAGATTTAAAGCCCCCAAAGTTAAAGGAGAATGCGGCCAAATTTCATTTGTTGTCCTCTTTGATTGAATTGCCCCTGCTTTGTACATTGTACAATGAAAATGTAGAATGCTACTTCACTAATTTTCAAACATGTAAAATCTATAAAGACTCAAAGCATTTGGAAACAAAGTCTCTTTCACCATTGATAAGGTAGACCTCTTAAGGAGTGTGGGTATTCTTGACAACAGACGTGAGTACAGCATGTAGCAGTGAATCTTTGTAACATTGATCTAACTAACTGTTACAAGGAACATGCAGCACCACAAACTTCCAAATATGCACCCAAGATCTGGAGGGAGTTTGTCCTGTAGGTACTAGAGTGTGTGGAAGACCATGGCATTGTATCTTCACAGTTCCTGCTTGTGGTAGCTAGGTTAGGCTAGCACTGGCACAGATGCAAATGCTGGATCCATAATTCCAATTTGTTTTCGAGTCTTTTCATGCATCAGAGGCTGGCTTGGTGCAGCTCTGTTTACCATTTTGGATTCCTTTGACCTAATTTGCCTGGGACTGATATCAGCGCAGCTCCATTAGTTTCAGAGGCATAAATCCAGATTTATACCAACATAAATATCAGACCCATATTTATAATGGCATCCATATATTCTTCATTATATTCATGGACAATAGTCTACTAAGAACTCAATCAACTTCCTTTCAAACAAGCAGACTAATGAAAATAACTTACCAATATTCAACTATTATTTTTTCATAGACAAAATGAAATCACATCAAGCAAACTAAAAAGCCTCAATGTTTCATGTGTCTTTAACACAGAGAAAAAGGGAAATCTTTTCTATAATGGATCAAAAATTCTGCTTCTGGGGGATATTATGATTTTAACAGGGTTTTTTAGTCTGCAGTGGCTGAATTAAACAGCAAATAATTATAATTTTAATATTCATAAATAGAATTTGTGCCATAAAGAGACCAAACTAATATGTCATTACAACATTAGAATCCATCATTGTAGACTAGCTTTATTCTACCAAAACCATATTACATGTTATACATAGATAGATATAGGTTCTATTATAAGATTGAGATTGTATGGAATTTGGCCACTACACAGAAGATGCAGGAGTCAAATCACATGGCCTCTCTGCATGGGGCATTATCATCAGATTTTGATCACTGCTGCTATTAACAGACACTTTTAAACATCTTTATCTCTGTGTGAGTCTGTTGAGCCCAAACCAGGAGAACTAAATCTAAATAGGACCAAATGCTTTTTTATAACAGCAATTTCTGTCACTTTTCCATTCAGAGGAATTCCATGCAAGGAATAAGCATGTAACAAGTCATCTGTGCCTAGACACTCATCTGTCAGACAATCCTACAGAGTATTCTATAGAGTACCATTGGTTTTTCTTATTTTCATAGTAGCAATTTGTTTTAGTGCAAAGATTGCTGGGGACTGGGCAGGTTGAGAAAAAAAATAAAATAATGGCAGAACATTGAGTACTTCCATTAACACCGGTCCTAAAGCTCTGAGGCAGATTTTTGAAAATATGCAGGGTTCAGTGTTTCTCAGTTTTCTCTCTAAAAGACAAGATATGAATAGGCTGTGAGAAGGCAAACTTACCCCAGGTTCTTGAAATGTTCAAGTATAAAAATACACTGGTAGCATCCCTGAAAATGATGAAGTTACATTTCTAGTCTCCTCTCATCCCTCAGCTTCACTTTCATTCTCCTTTCTCATTATAAATAAATAAATAAATAAATAAATATTTAGATGGACCTTCCAAAGGTTTCATTTTCCTGTTGTGACATTAATGAGTAAATAGCTAAATTGTCAATAGGTAATAATGGAGACATAGCAGGGAAATTTTGAAGATTGGCATGGCTCTTGTGAAAACATAGCTCTATGCAAGAGTCAAAGTGTTTCTTACAGGGAGTGCACCATTTCTTTAGAAAGTGAAGGCCTTGGCAAAACAACATTATAAATAAGAAATAAAAACTTTTGTAACTTATTTTACTGTAATCCTAGTTGATGACCGGACTTCTTAGCCGAGATGCTCAAATCTCCACTAACTGTCTCAGTAAAACAGGCATGTAAGCAGACATTACCTCCTCCTTCACTCGAAGTGCCTATTGGCGTGCCTCTTTGAAGTGCCTACATTTTTAATGAAACTGTGCTTAAATTAGGTACCTAATACAGAAAGTAACTGGATTCTATAAAAAATATTTCTTTGCTCTTCTTTGTTTTTACACTTGTCAAAAGTTTTGTTGCTTTGACACTTGTCAGCCTTTGGATTTACTCAGTCAATAAGTTAAATCTTGTGATAGTCAAGTCTGCATTCTTATACTGGTAGGGCTTTTCAGATATCCTAGGTCTACAAATAGCATAGTCCAAAGAAATTGTCTGCACTTCCTCCTCCAGCAAGAGGATCACCTTTTGGCATAGAAGTCTTCATTGTTTTCTTTCCTGCCACTTTGCTGATGTGCAGAAAAGCAAGGACTCTGTTTTCAATCTGGGCCTTACATGGTAGTCTTTATGGGGTTTCACATCACCTTCTGTTGAAGATTTTGAGTAAAATCAACATGAAGTGGCTTCAACTACAGCATCAAACTGATGGGACACAATGATAATGAAAGGTGGGAATCTGGAAGCTAGAAGCTAATCAAGTAAATCTTTGCAGTTCTTGACTTGTCCAGTGTAAAAAGGCTCACTACAGCCTCAACAGATTTTTTTTTTGTCTGAATCTTAACCTACATCTATAGTTAATGTAGCAGATTTATACCTACTCTGTTTCTTACCTACACTGTTTCTCTTAACATTATTATCATGTTGTAAGCAAAGGGAAAGAAATAGGAACAGCAGGAGTGAAGAGAGTCAGAAGGAGGTTTCTGGAAAGAGCACTTGTCCTTAACAAATCCTTGTCAGGCCAGCAGGTATCTTGGTGTATGCACAGTGGAAGGTGCTGTGGTAGTGGAATAGACAAAATGGTGCACAGAGATTATTATTTTCACTCACCTGAAAGGATGGACTTGAGCTGATGAAAAAAAAAAAGTAAAATTACAAATTCCAGAATGTTCAAAAATTTCTGACGTACTGTCTAGCATTTTAGAAAATTTTAAAGTCTGGAACAGGAAAGATATATTCCTCTGACATTTTTCTATGAATTAGCATAAGCACGTTAAGTTTTATAAAAAAGCAAGCATTACTCAAAACCACAAGCACTATCACTTACCATGTTCTCCCAGCTGTCCCGTGTGCATAGCAGACATAGAGGTCCAATCTAAAATCAGATACCCTAAGCCCTTTCCTGTTCACTCAGTTTTGTCTCACAATTTCCCAGGAAATGTTATTATTAGAATGCAGAATTTTATGCAGGATTGTCTGTACTGCAATATAAAGTGTGTGTTCTTGTTGCTCTCTTATCTTTCCCATTAGTCATTCCTCTTTATTCCATGCTAGCTTGTTGTGCAGTTTTTAAGGTTTTTTTCTAATGGCTTGTTCCAACTTTTCTATTATTTATCTTGTTTCAGTGCTCCCATACTCCTCTACCATGTCCTTTCTCAAAATCTTCTGTTTTTTCTATCTCACTCAAATTGCTTTGGTCTCTTACTCATATACTTACTTCTTCACTGATGGGTATTTTCTGTTGGGAGAGGAAGAGAAATTTCTCCTCTTCACTCCCCTTGGAGCTACCAGGAAGTGAATGCTCTTCTCCATTGCTGCTCCAGAAAGAGCAGAGCTCTGACTGAAAAAGGACAATGGATAGAAATTTCTGATGCTGATTTCCACCAGAATAGGAAAAATCTATTCTTCCCTGGAACCAGGCCTTTTACTTGCTCGTCACCTAATTTTAGCTGTTAGCTAATTTTGACCTTACCATAGTAATAACCATTACTTAGAACTCATAAAGGAAAAGTTTAGTCAAAATTTCTAAGCTGGGTATCTAATACTGTATGGTTAAATCTGTACTGTCTAATTTCCAGCTTAACAGGATACTGCATGACTCCTATGGATTCCTGTCAGCTCTGGAAGCAATAAGATGGAAAAAAGAATCAAAGAAGAAATAGCATGAATTATAGAGTTACACATCCCCCTTTCTACCAAGAAATTTAGTAATAGCTAGGCAGTCCATGACCCCTGAAAAATCATCTTATTGTTTTCTTGGGTTTTCCTATCTTCTTTTCTGAAACTCTGCCAGTAACCTCTTGGAGGCAGCTATTGCATTTCAATATTTTTGTGCCAGATCTAGCAACTTGGAAGGTTCATTGTTCCTTGATTTTCAGTTATATGTTTATATCTGAAAAGATTCCTGCCAAAATCTGTTATAGTTTTAATAACTCCTGTGAGTATGAATTCTTCTATATAATCCAGCCTTTTATTAAAGTTTGATACTTGCTTCACTGCTTTGTATTTATGCTTCTACAAAACTTTGTGGGTAGAGGAGGACTGTAGTTATTCTGCTACCCTTAGTGGAATGACTTGTTGTTTTCTAATTGTTTCTTGGGTTTTATCAATAACAAGAGGAAAAATATGCCATAAAAATTTAGACTTGGCCCTGTGCTTTGCACTGCTAGGGTGTGTGGGGGGGTGGAATGTACACTTTATATCTTCAAAGAATGTAAAGTATGTACCAGTAGGCAGATTTCACACACATATTTGGGCACCCTGGCAACTGCTACTAGAACTGACTACTTTCTGTTAATCTCTTTATTTGTCCAGAGACAGACTGAAATATCCAGTACTCAGGATATCACTTACTGCAGCTTATTAATTACTATAATATTTATAACAAAAATAGGCCAGATCCACCTAAAAATTACCAGATCAATTTAAAAATTGCCACTGCTGAGATTTATGTAATTAAATCCCACATGAATAATTTTCTTCTGCCTTCATTTTGCTGTTGATGTACTTGGAGAAGCCCTTCATTTCACCCTTCACATTTCCTGCTGGTCTCCTCCAGGTGTGCTTTGGCTTTCTCAGCTCTAGCCTTGCATTCTTGGACACCATCTCTGTGTTCCTCCTGGGAAGTCCATTCCTCCTACCCAGTTCATGTACCTCTCTTTTGGTGTTTGAGCTCACCCAGGAGCTCCCTGTTCATCCATGCTGACCTGCCATAGTTGCTCACTTTCCCGCACTTGAGAATGGGCTAATTTGATTTCTGAGGAAGTTCAACTGTCTCTTCTGAACCCTGGTGTCCTCTGTGGCAGTTTCCCATTGGATCCTGTCAAGAAGATCCCAGAATAGGCCCAAACCTGTTCTCCAAAAATCCAGGGTTATGATTCTACTATTCGTCTTCCCCACTTCTCTCAGGATTTTAAACTCCACAATCTCATGGTCATTGCAACCAAGATGGACCCCAAACTGTAACAGTCCACTTATTGAAATGGTCCCACTTAGTGGCATATTTTAGGTTTTAGGTTCTTTTCATTCCTCCAGTCCCTCAGTCTTGTAGGGATTGAATCCACCTCATTGACTGATACCATATTTTCTCCCAGTTTAATAAAGACATTGAACAACATTAGGCAAAGAGCAGATCTCTGCAGGACTTGCTAAAAATGCCCCAATGGATGATTTGCAATTTACATATACAATTGCATTCTGCAGCCTATTACCTGGCTAGTTTTTAATTTGCTTGGATTAGGTTGTACTGATTTTGTATATTCTTAGTTTTTATGAGAATGTCATGAATCTAAATATGTTACACCAATTAGTTGTATTAACCATGCTTTAAATTCAACTATAAACAATATCACATTTGTTTGACAAGACACAGTCAACAAAGCCACATTGATTGCCATTAATTAAACACCTTCATGTAATTCCTTGCTGATTGCATTCTGTATCAAACTTTTTGTGATTCTGCCCAAAAGTACTGTACAGCTGATGGGCCTATTGTTTCAAGGTGACAGCTCTTAGAAGGAGAAAACATGGAAAAGAGAAAAGGAAGAATTGTGGCAGACAAGTATTTCACATCTGAATGTTTGTTTTCCTTCTCCCTTGGGCACTGGCTGTGTTGAAAGGAGATCCAGCATACATCCAGCATACATGTTTAGGACCAAGCCTGTCCCAGTCAGAAAGCCTCAGCAGCCAGAGAAGGCAAACAGTATTTTTAATATTATTTTGCTGCAAAAAATTACTTCCATTTTTCAAGGTTAGAGGAATTTTTTGGCAAAATGCATCCCCCAAACTATCAGAACAGAAATGGCAAGGGTGATTTTCTGTCCTCTGCTGCTCAAAGGGCTTATCAGAGAGATAACTCTGTGAGCAGAGCTGGCTGCTTCAGAAAGCACCCTTTTCTGCTATAGCTGAATAAGACAGAACTCAGCTTAAATACAGAGGATAGAAGCTAGTAAATGCTTCAAATATAGGTTAAGGAGTCTTATTGCTTATTCTTAGGTTTTGTGTTTTTAAGTACACGTTATTCAGCTATGTAATTGTTTAAATTAGAAATTAGGTCCAGTTGACACTTGTTTGATTTAAGCTGATCCTCACCACAACTCCCTGTCTACTATCTTTGCAATTTAGATTGAGTAGACAATACTGTATAAAAACACAGCCACCGCAGTCTAGCTTACTCATACACTGCCACACCAACCTTTTTACACTAATAAGCATATTGAATGCAGTACCTCTCTGGATAAGGTTGTCTTTTTGTTTGTTAGAAAATTGAACCTGAGACGGGTCCTTCAAAGCTGCGAGATATTTAATATAAATTTTCATTATCAAGGGACAAACATTGCATAACCCCTACTAACTAGCTATATAAATGGGCAAAAAGGTGGTTTTTTAATTTTTCTTAAGGTATCTTAACATTCAAATCTTTGAAAAGTGATGCATGGATACATACTAATTACTAACACTACATCCCCTAGAGCTCATCTTCCCATCCTTCTTTTTCCTTGGTTAATCAGTGTCCACCAATATCTCAAGCATGTCTATTATATTACTGGAGGAAAACTGATAGAAGATCCATAAGGATGTGGAACTGGTCTCTCAGGAGCCAGTTTGCCAGTCACAAATCTCTCCATTTGGTGAGTTTCTGTGTTCTTGGACCCTCTAAAGTTACTGATGGTGTTCCACAGATTTCAAAAGGAACAGGATCGGGATAGCAATATATACTGCATGACACTCACTGTCCAAAAGAACCACAAATATTCATACCATAATAGTGGTACTTCTGGCAGATACCTTGTCTGGTTAGTTAGTGGAGAAAATGGCATGCAAACAACTGTTTTGGTTGTCTAAATGGTGGTGTTGGTTTTTATTCTGTTCATCAATAGATTTGGTGAGATTCATAGGCAAGTCCTGCCGGCCACATGTCCAAGATTTAAGACTTCCTTTGCCCAACAATACTGCTGTCAAAATCTCCTCTCTCCTTGCAAACAGCCTTCCTTCTCCCCTTGTTAAAAATCCAAATTTTTGCTCTGTCTCCTATCTCTTCTTCTAGAAAAACTAAATTATAAAAATCCACCCGAGACTGCCAAAATACAAGAGGTAAGAATTCCTGTAGAAACAAGCTATGCAGGTGTTCTGCTATAGACCAGAACCTTTTTCAACCTGCAGAGAAAGGGGACATGACTTCATCTCATATTATTAGCTTAACTGACTTTAAAGCAATACTTCACTCCACTGGCATCTCATGATGTGAAAATAACATGGGTGGTTTTAGCTCTGCATGCCTAAGAAAAACTCAAACTTAAAAAGAAAAAAAAAGTGGTTTGTTTATCTCTCAGTGGTAGTTATTTTCAAATCTTCTTGCTTTTTTTTACAGACTGAAGTCACCCTTGATAACTTGGCAACCACAATTTCCAATTCTAAATTCTTAGGGCATTATAAGAATGTTTGTGTGTAAATACCTCTAGAGAAGCTAAGCTTTCCAGAATGCTGCCCATGTAAAGCATAGCAACTCTGCATGGGTATGTACTTTAATTGTCTTATTTCTTTCTTAGTGACAATAACATTAGTAGTTCTTTTCTATCTTGCTGTCTACTCCATTGCTTCAAGCAGGTTGAAAAATAATCTAACTAAAAAGTAATTTTAAACCACTCGATTAACGTGCTTTCCAATTTCTGATGCTTGGAATAGTGCCATTTGAAAATAAAGGCCACAGAATTAGAGGGTGCACTGTGCCTTGATGCTTATTTTTATTTTTTTTTTTGGCTTATATATGATAAATACTTATTTCCTCCCTTCTGACAAAGAGGGAGCTCAGTGGTAAATGCCTGTATTGTAGACATCTAAAGTTAGATGAGGTGAGACTCGGCTTTCTTCACAGCAGAATGCTTAAACTCTGCTAGCTGAAATCTCTTACATTTGCTGGGACTCCTTCAGTAGGTCCCAATGAGACTGACTGTCCTTTGGAGACCTAACAGCTGTATGCTCACGCAAATGTCAACAGCAAAGCAGCAATCTCTTTTCAAAGCGAGATGTTACCTATTACTCAACACAGACTTAATGTTTGGGAACATTGGCTTGAATGTGTTTCCTTGTTTGGATAAAAGCATCCCTTTGTATACTGGTCAAGGTAACAAATTACATGCGTGTCTGTGATGTCTCTCTAGTGCTATCCAACAGGCCATGGATTGGATTATTTTCCTCAGAGGAGAACAAGATTCTATTAAAACGCCTTACTTTCAATGATTTTGTTCATGTTGCAGTCACATAGCTGCCATGGGTACTGCTTTCTCAGACTTTGAACCTGCCATGGGAGGGGGCTTGGTTTGATAGATCATATACCATACCAGAAAAATAGGAAGTAAAACTGAAAAGAACTTCCTGGGTAACAAATCCAACTGCAACTGTTTCAAGCAATCATATAACACAAGCTTTTTCATAATTTGATCAAGCACCAAGCTACAGCACTTTACTTTGTTACAGTTAGAAGATTGGTCTGGAATCTGAATGTTTTGAGTACCAAAATCCTTTGAATTTCAAGCCTAGAATTAATTCGTGCCAATTTCTCTTCATCTGTGCTGTACTGCTGCCCCTTAGTTTAAAAAGCTTTTCTCCTACATTGATCTTTATATTCTTAGGCAGTGATCATACCTCCTTCCAGCTCTTGCTTTTGTGTACTGAAACCCAATCTCCTGTAGGCTCACCATCCCCCTAATTATCCTGTTAACCATTTCAAAAATGCATTCCAGCTTGAGATCCTGGTTTCTGAACACAGATGAACAGGACTGCATGAAGTATCCTGCATAAAAACTGACCAAACTATTCTAAACTTGCATTATTATTTGCAGATCAGAGAAAGCAAGGTTGGTGGAGATTTTCCCAGAGGGGTAGGCAAGAAGGATATATTCTTTTCATCTAGGATATATGATAGTCACACTTGCTGCCAAAGCTATATGAGGCTGTTATAGATGACATCCAGTACACATTGGCCTGATCAGAAGTTAGAAATTAATCCAATTGCATATACTTTGGATCCAAAATGATTGCTGCTGGTGCCCTCCTCAGGGGGTTTTGATATTGCACTGTGTGTACTAAATGCAAATAATAAAGGATAATAAAGGTAATTGAATAAAACTTATTTTCTTGTGTATGGAATAAAGATTTGATTAACCACCAGAAAAGAGCTCTCCTTCACAGAAACTCCAATGCTGAGGTGGTCAAACGCTTGAACATTTTTGAAAGGAGGAAATGCCAAGTCTAAAGCAAGCCAACTCCATGACCACAGCATGCATCAGAAGACTCTAAAGATCAGTAGTTGTTAGCAGAATGTAGCATAAAAAGGAAATAAACTTTCCCTTATTTTACTGAAATACTTTGAACTGAAATCCCTGGCATCACATCTGCCTGTTCATAGATGTTGATGATATTTTTGCCAGATGCTGCAAAGGCTGCTACAAAGGAAAGCTGTGAGGGTCTTCACGGTACAGGACTTATCTCTACAAAGGAGATGTAGTAGACCTATCTCCACAAATGGGCATGTAGTGATAGGATGAGGAGTAAAAGTTTTAAGCTGAAAGATTTAGATTAGGTATTAGGAAGAAATTCTTTCCTGTGAGGGTGGTGAGACATTGGCACAGGTTGCCCAGAGAAGCTGTGGCTGCCCCCTCCCTGGCAGTGTTCAAGGCCAGGCTGGATGGGGCTTTCAGCAACTTGAGGTAGTGGGAGGTGTCCTTGCCCATGGCAAGGGGTTGGAACTGGATGGTCTTTAAAGTGCCTTCCAACCCAAACCATTCTATGATTCTATGATACCTAGAAACCAGTGAATCTGTAGGAGGAGATCTGCGATAGTCAGTGTTCAGAAGGTGTGAAAAAGAACAGTGGGACATCTAGATGAAATATTTTCATGTCTGTCAATCATTTATAAAGGTAAGAGTCCAGTTGTTGGTCTCCACTGTATCATCACAGTAGCCCTAGTTACTTGCTGCTGATTCATGATACACCATTTATATCACAGCTGACATTTCTACTTGAACCACATCCAACCTATTTCATGCTTATTCCATCCTTTCCAGTACATGTCTTTGTAAGAAGTTAGCCTTTTGAGATGGAGTAGGCAGCAATACAAAAATCAATGCATAAATAATACAGAAATACCTAAGTATATGTACCTAATTTATGCCATGCAAAATGTATTTTAATTAATTTTTCAAAAAGGCAAGGATGAGTTAGATAAGCGGAAATAAATATTGTGCACCAAATGACATAAAATTTAGCCTATTTTATAGTTTTCAGTTTAAAATGGGTGATGGACTTACATTTTAAAAAGCTGTGATATAAATATTCCCCTCTCAGCTTTGGAGAGATTTGATTCAACTGCAAAAAACGCAAAGACAAAATCACCTTGCTGGGTCAGAAGAGTGGCTTAACAAGTCACTAGTAACAGTCAAAGCTTCAGAGGCTAATGAAAAAGTTCTTAGGACTGGCAAACAAGAAAAACCACCTGCTCTCCTTGGAATTTCTTCTCAACAGTAGATGGTTTTCTCACTGGAATGTCAAGATTTCTGGACTTTATAGTTATTTCTGTTCAGTTAACAAGAATGAATTCTGGTGAGATCTTGAAGTCATTGTTTTGAAGAGGTAACTTCTGTGGGCTAATTATGTATATGTGAAAATTTATTAATCGGTTCCCCTTCTAGCTGTCCACAACAAGTATCAACTTGTAGCAAGGTATGATTTCACAGACTTTGGTTAGATATTTTGCTGAAGCAATAAGAACATTTTATTGATAGAATAAGGGAGGAATGAAAAGTATGGAACAAGGAAATAAAACAAAACTAAAAAGAAGAAAATTAAATTGTCATAAAATGATAATTTTTGTGACTTTGGTCTTCATGAGACCAAACATCTATTTATATGGAAATTTGGTATTACTTTATAGGGAAAGCAAATATTTTTCAAAATTATTATTGAAGAAATCAGGTAGAGATGAAGAAACATTACGTGTGAAAAGAAAAGCTTGAAGATAGACCCTGTATTAAGGAAGAAACTCATTACCTGATCAAGAACAAGCTAATTGGAGAATGATAATACACAGAGTGAAGACAAATATCGAAAGACTGCTTTAAGAAACAGCTTCTGTTGTGTTTATGTAACTCAGACAAGAAGAGAGAAGAATCTTCAATATAGATGGAATTAAGGCAATGAAGAACTGAAGGAGTTGAAATGGAAGAAAAAGTCTGGCTAAAGACAGAAAAATAATTAGGATTTAAAAAACAGAGATGCATTAGGTGAAATACTATAGAAACAGAAAAAAATAATAAAGAGGATGTTCTTACACTGAGGATGGTGATCATTAGGTAAAAGAGAAAGAAAAGATTAAATATTTGCAATTTCTGAAGGTTAAGGCTATAGAACTTCTTGGTAATAAATATCTTGAATAAAGTCTTCTCATGTCTGAGGAGAAAAAAGCAGGCTTACAGGCAAGTGAAATGTTGCTGTCTCAGCCACATCTCTTAGGCAAAAAGATCCACAGCTTTCATAAAAGTCACACATATTGTCATGGAAACAAAACTGGAAGTGTTGCTCTGGTGAAGGGTATTTCAGGCCCAGCAAAAGCAAAGATGCACATTTGCTTGTTTCAGCAAGAGGACACAGAGGAGGTCTGTTGTTAAGATATCTCGATAACTTTGCTATAAAGACCACTTTACCTAATGCTTCTAACTTGTCATTAAATATAGAAGTAAGAAAGGATAAATATTAAAACACTTGATGCAAACAAATATTACTTCATTTCATTATTTCAATATTATATTCCTGTTGGATGTATTCAAATAAATCTAGTTTCTGGATTACTAGATTTATTTTACCATTTTACATAGAAAGAAGAGTTGAGATGTGGTCGGACTGTTGTTCAAAACCAACTATGTTGTCTTTTAGACAAGTACATAAAAAAGGGAAAGGCAGCTTTGGTTTCTCCTTGGCACTGTCCAGTTCACCGATGGAAAATATTAAGGGCGGCATCTGAGGTTTCTGGCCATTCTGAAATGTCAATTGATTAATGCATTGCTTGAAACCCAAGTGGTGTTGCATAATAACAGTGTTATCGAAGAAAGAGTTATTTTGTTTGTCTAAACCAGACTCTCATTAAAAAGCAAGAAAAAGAGGAAGGGAAAGAGAAAATAAAAAAGGTAAAACAAACTGGAAAGATTGAGAAAAGTCTTGTCTGTCAGAGATGCTCAGGATTTGTCCAGGCTGGAGTAAGGTGTGCTAGCAACTGTCCTCTTTCTGAAACACTGAGCAATGAGATGGATACTTTCAAAGCAGAACAACAGTGACTGACATTCAAAGCATAGAAATGGCCAAACATTTGAAATTTGCTGTCTAAACTGCTTACAAAGTTGGCTTTTCAGTGAATACTGTTCAGAAAGCAATCTTATCTCATTAAACAATCAAACATATCTACAGCCATTCATTTCCTCTCTGATGGACTATTCAATTTGTCTTCCAAGACAAGAACTTTAAATGCAGACTGTCAGAATCTGGTTCAAAACAAAAGGTGGGGGGTTTTTGGTGCCAGATGGCCCCAGGTAGAGAATGCTTTGCCAAAGGGGTCTGAATGTTTCCAATAATTCAAAGGGCCACCATACAAGTTAATTGAGCTTCAATCCTCCAAAGTTTACAATAAGCAGAAACCACATGGAGCATAGGAAACATCCCCAAGATGAAGATGATTAGAGTGTGGTTAGAGTATCAGGCAGAAGTACTTGCCTTATTCTTACATTTTTCTCTCTTTCCTCATGGCCACTGTTGGATACATGAAATGTAGCCAGAATGAGCTTTGGTCAGTCATACTATGCCTGTTTTTATGTTCTTTTAGTCTAAGCACTTCCTCCTAGACTGAGAAACTTGCTTCTCATTGCCATGCTACCAGATATTCTCATCATTTAAACCTTCTAGTCACAGATCTTGAAAAAGAGTCCAGTTTGTACATTTCTTTCTGACACCATTTTTTTCTTACTCCAGATTAATTTCTTGTCCCACCTGGTTATCTATGATGTCAACTATTCAGTATTTTTGGTGTTGATTCAATAGTTTCCATTTGTTTGAGTTACTTGCTCATTAACACTGCTATTTCTAACACAGTTGTGCCACAGAGGTTTTCACTATCTTGCCCCCTCTTTGCTTTCGCATTACAGTTGCCAAAACATGAACTTTTTCCCTAGCATTTTCAAAATACACAAAGGTCTGTATTATCTTCACTGTACAATCTTCATCTGCTGGAAATCTCATCTCTCTGAAATCGCAATGTGACCAATTTACACTGAGCATCTAGAGCGCGGCAGTGTGCCTGAAGCTCCTTTGCTTTCTAGAAGCCAAGGGGGTATGGCTAAGGCCAGGACTCAGCTTGTGCCCACTGGCATACCACTCTTCCCAAACTCATATGCATTAACCCAGAGTTCATATCTAATCTCTTCATCCGCACTTTCCAGGCATCTCTGATGTCATTTCAGGGAACAGCTGTTTTGAATAAGCAAGAGAGATGAGAGCTTGTCCAACCCTGGGCTTGTAAGGGCTCTTTTTTTGCCATTTTGGGTGAAAATAACCAGTCCGTGTACTTGTTCTGAAAGAGAAGACCAGCCCTTGCTTCTACAAACAGCCTACATGTATCAATGGCGAGAAGCGATGAGCAGTGTTGTAGCCTCTCAGAGAATGCAGGGGAATCAAAGATGGACTTTGCAAATTCAATGTGAATCATGCAAAAGACCTTTTTATTTACTTAACTATCCCTTATATACATTTGTATCACGCACCTATCATGCGCTCTCTGGTTGGTTAACGTCCCTCTTACATGGGGCAGTCATGCACGCTAGCAACACTCCCATTGGTCCAATTAGCAACACTCCCATTGGTCCATTTGCTTCCTGGTAATGCACCTTCCATGTCATCCAGAAGCTGTGCCACCTTACTTCCTGGTGTCCCTTCTGGTGTCCCTTCCTGTGTCCTGACTTGTAAACAATTGATGTTCTTCTTGTTTCCTGCTCCTCAGGATGACCTTTGGTATGTGGCTGCGTGTTTAATCAAAAGGCTATCAAATGGCTGGTTCATTAATATGTCATCATCCTCTAAATACAACCCAACAAGAGGACACTGAAAAAGACAACACATTGGAGAGCAGTGAGGGGCTGGGTGCTCCCTCAGGGAAGAAGCTGAGGGAGACAGCTCCAGTGCAGGCCATGCCCTCACATATGGGTGCCATCCCACTGGGGCTGGACACGTCAGGCAGAGCCGGGGCTGGCAGCTGAGTTAACCTCGTATCCACCAAATATTGTGGCACTATACAGAGGAAATGGAGACGCCATAGGGGAAGAATAATATGGTGTTATACTAGGAACAATATGCAAAAAATATTTTTTATTTAATTAATATGTTCTTGTTAACTCAATCTGTTTTTATTCTGGCAAAAAGTTAATAGACCTTACAAGAAGAAAACATTTTTTCCTCTTGGTGCCACACAGCTAGACCAACTAGAGGAAAAAATTATAAAATATTCTGTAGGTAGTGGTTTAGTTTATAAAATCCTGAGACTGCACTGAAGATTTGTGATAGGTCCATTGTAAGCACTGGTATCTAAGCTAGTTACCCTAGACTTCCTTTTTTAATCTGGTGAGACAAATACACACTCCTTAAGTTTGTTCATCCTAAAGCATGTACCTAAAATGTGCCCTAAAAATATTTACTTCTGTCCATTGACTATAAAGTGTGCTTGTTACTCTACAGTGCAAATGCTGTATGGTAGACAGTTCACCATTAGATGAGGTGAAGCCCACATTGTACATCTGAACAAAGTCTAAGATATCACTCAGATTTTTCTAAAATTTTTTCTTCTCTCTTCCTGATGTGTAAATCATTCCATCAGCAAGAAATTTATTGAAGTCTGTTCAGTTCTGTCTAGCTCTGTTTAACATCTGTCCCTCAGCATCCCTAGAACATTACTTGGAAAAGGAAGCAAGTTAGCTAGAAATCGTTTGTCAACTTTGATGTCTTCCTTCCAGACACCCGGTTCTGTGAAACTTTTCCTTACTCAGTTAGACTGTCACAGCTCATTATTGTCATACTGTAGCTCAGTGTATTAGCTTCGCAGTCTCAGATAGTGTGATGTCCATCATTCATTTATAATACAAAATTCAAATCCCTGGCTAATTCTGGGGCCGGGGGAGACCAATACAAATTCTCCTTATTATGGCACCATTCTGTTTATTTTCTTTGTTTGCATTTGGTTACATTAAATTAGAGACTATATGACACTTCAGTCTATTGGTCATGTCCTTCAAGAAAGTTGTGACAATAAATTAGCACAAAGTAAGCTTATATGACTAATTTCACTTATATCAGAAGTTTGCCTTTATAAGACATATCTCAAAACTATGTCACAGTTAGCCCTTTCTTAAGTGAGAGTTACTTGTTAGCCTAAGCAAAGTTAAAATAACTTTGTTGATTGAAAGCAGAACGTTTTTATAAAGAGGGTCTTGAGATCTAACAAAAATTAATTTTACACAGGTTTGTCCACTCACATGTAACTTCTATAGCTAATTTTAAAAATGGTTGCATTTTTCTATAAAAATGCCATTCCATGGAAATCCAAACTTTCTGTAGGAATGGAATTCTGTAGGAATTTTGGTGACCTTTCATGAGACAAAACCAATCCAAGTTGAAGCATCCCAGTCAGATCAAATTATTCCAGTTTGACCTCCTTATGTTTCAGTTTTTCTTATTAAACCTCTCTTCACCTCCAAATGTAATTTTTTTCCATTCTGAACTATAAGACATAGAGTAAGAAGAAAACATCAGAAAAAATTTTACTGAACAAGAGTGAATTTTTAAATATGTCATGTCCTTGAAATTCTGAAAGATCTTCTCTTCATTCTAGTATTGAAAAAAACATTTTTAAAAATCTATTTCCCACAGAATACGAATGCTACTTCCTGTACAAATCTAATCAGTTTTGCAGCATATATTTCAGAAAGCAATCCTTCTTCACTTAACATCACTTCTAAGATAGACAGATGAGTCACGCCCTGGAGGTGCCTGTTTCTTTTAGCTGGCTATAAAGGGAATCTAGGTTGATGAGTCTAGACATCGACAACCAACTTTCAGATACTTACCCTTAGGCAAGATATACTCCTTTCTATTGAAAAGATGAAAATATTATACAATTACTTTTCAGTAAGCATGATTTTTCAATCATGCTTAAGGGAATGTTTATCAGCAGTTTGCCTTCTAATTATAAGCCTTAAAAGAGGTTAGCCTTGGAGGTGGTGGAATCCCCACCACCCCAGTGCAGGACCATATGAAGCACATACACACTTCTCAGCAATGGGCTCTGCCAGCGCCATCTGCTTTTTTCAACTCTTTGGCTTGAATTATAGTCTGGGGTAGCTGTGTAGGTCTCATACAGAAATACAAGGCTCCTCTCCCCATAGTCACAGGAGAGCAGTGCGCTCCTCCTCAGTGAGCATGTCAGCACATTGAAGGAACAGGCATGGGCACATGGAGATCTCCAGGACCCTTCCTAGCCAGTCCAGACCTTCACGTGTGGCCAGGAACAGCTGTTTTTCTCTCTCACCTTTACATGCAAGGTGACGGCAGTAGATGCTGGGCTGGATGGGATTGCTCAGTTGTACTGAGCCTTTTCACTGGTTGCCATGGACCGTGATGGCCTGTCTATAGTTAGTCTTGTCTCTTAATGGAAAAATGGACTGCAGAATCTCTGGAGATCTCTCCTATCCCTTATACTTCGGAGTCCTAGATTTGGCCCCGGCATTGAGGCAATTCACTTTCATTGAATACAGCTGGAATTTCACACTGTGGGAAATTCAGACCTCTGTCACCTTGTACCACTAAAGGTGTTATGAAGCCAAACATACTACAGAGTGTGAGATGAACAACTAACAGTCACTTGAGATATGCAAGTGAGATATTTAGATAGAGGGTAGAGGACTAAAACTGAGTTTTTATTCTTTCTTCTGACACTGAGTCACTTTGTATATGCTGACAAGTAATTGAATATGTGTTTACTTAAAAGTTTACTGAGAATAATTATGGGTACATGACAGCACCTTTGTATAATTTCAAATTCAGCAGAACCCAAATTTGTAACTGCTGCATGGGTGAGCCATGGGTCCAAAAGGAGGCATCAGGAGATGCTCGACACAGGAGGAACAGGAGCCCCCCTCTCAATCCTAACAGAGCCTCTCTTTCAGTCCTTGCCATGTGATCAAAGAAAAAAGGGAAGTGCTAGTGCCTTAAGAGATACAATATACTACATTTGAGCACTTCTGTGGAGAGGGGTGGGTAGAGTCACCTTACAGGTCTTTTTGTTGTAAAGCCTGTCAGCACTGAAGCTGGAGATTAATATAATTTGTGTAGTGACTAATGGGAAAATGAAAAAAAAAAAAAGAAGTCATGTTGCACATTTGCATCAGGATAAAGGGGTAGGAAGAGAGGGGTGAGGTGGCTGCAAACTTTAGCAGGTGGGGTGTACTTTTTGGGACTAGGACAAGTCTGAGCACAGAGAAAACATAAGCAGCTTCTCTTTCAGTAGTTTTTGAGACAGAAAGAGAAAAGTTGTGTGTTTATTGGGTCATTGTTCATATAAGGTAGAATTAAGATTATTTGAGAACTTAAAATAACTTTTCATTTCATGGTTTTCTAGAAGCCTAGAAATATATATTACAATATTTGTTGACTTTCCCATTCTGAAAGGGCACAAGATATGCCTGGGATGCATTTACTGCCTTAGCAGATTTTTTCAGCAGTGAATTACTTTCTTTCTTGAAGAGAATGCATTTACATTTGGCTTTGTACATGCGAGTGGACTTTTAAGCAGTTGCAGATATCCACTGAAGATGTGGCTGTAGTGATGCAATTCAGGTGTGCGAAAACAGACAGTATTTTCCCTTGGCACTTACTGGAGGAGGAAACATCTCACAATATTGCACAGAGAAGGCAAGGGTCAACTCACAGGGCATGGTCACAAGTGTTCCCCCCAAGGGCAATGAGCGGCCCTAGGGAGCCTCCATCACTCTTTTCTCCACTAGATACAGGGGTGCTAGAAATACCCAGTTCCCATCCCTAAGCTTCTGCTTTGTTATAGCACAATGGAGATTATGGTTGTGTCTGAAATACTGTACTTGAAAAGAGAAAAGAAACTTGGATCTGTAGCTCAAGATGTCAATGGCCTTTCTTGATGTGGTCATTTCACAGTGTACAATTCCCACCATCCTGGCCATCCAGATTTTCATCCCATTACAGCAACAGTATTTAAGAAGCAAAGAACATTCATTGAATCTGACAGTTGTAAGAAAAGCTTGCTCTTATTTCCTCCAAAGGCTGCCTCTGGAGAACCCCAGGTCACAAATTCCCCAAAGAATATCTCTGGGCCTTCAATGCTGCAACGCACTCAACATTGAGTAAACATGCAGATTTTAGAGCACTTAAACCAGCTATCCTTCGCACATGAAAAAGTTCTCTGGGTCATTCATCCAGATGCTGTCAAATGAGTGTAGGTATTCCTGGAGCAGAAACAACCTGAAAAAAACAACTGTGACTGGCCTCTGAGCAACCTGATCTAATTGAAGATGTCCCTGTTCACTGCAGAGGGGCTGGACTAAATGACCTTTAAAGGTCCCTTCCAACCCAAACCATTCTATGATTCTATGTCCTCCACGGTGGTGGAGAAGGTCACAGACAGCCCCTTTCCATGAGCTTCTGTGGGAGAAAGGTGAAATGCTTAGAGCTGATGAGGAGATATCCCTCATTCACACACAAGGGAAGAAAACGGAAAACTGGGAAAGACCCCATACCTACTGTCTTCTATCCCTCTTCTCACTCTATCCTTTTATTCCTCTCTGACCTGAACATCACTATACTCTCTTTCCTTTCCTACGATGATGTCCCTTGCTTCCTGCTCTTGCCTCACTCTTCACTCCAGTATCCCTTATCTTTCCTTTGTAGATATGGAGATTGTCACTTGAGTGGCCTTATGTATTGGATTCTGTCAAACTTTTCTGAGCGATCTCTATGGGTTTCTATAGGTTGCTGCTTGAGATCAAAATCTGTTAGAAGTTTTAATCTTAAAACCCCGTTTTCCACCATGAGATGTGCTTAGACATCTGTTTTTGTTGCTTAGTAGTGTTTTCATCTCAGAGGAAAATTAACAGCAGTTGAAAAGCTTATCAGGATTCTGTGGTGAATCTGTTCAATTTAAGATATGCATGGTTTTTTTCCAAATTTCATTTATGCAGAATACCTATGAAAAATTAATTTGCCATGTATGTATCTCTGAAATACTTGCTTCTTTTAAAAGAAATTATAAAATTAACACTGTCTCTATACCAAATTATATTGTGTTAAAATGCTAAAAATAACTACTTTTCTTCATTATATATGATGCAAACAGCTGAGATTTATTATGGAAATCTTTTATTACACCTTCAACTATGTTAATTATAATTAGAGTTAAATGAAAACTTTCCTATTTATTTGATTCATTTTACCTTTTTGCTGTTCCTAAATTGTCTGCAAATAGATCAAGCCTTTCTGCAATTCAGTCTTGCTTCAAATAATTTGAAAGTTTGGTGCTCTGAATTCACAGGTGAGGAAATGTAATCCACTGGAGTTTAGATACAGCTGCTCAAGGGTACCAGGAGGCCCATCCAGTGATGGGATTTGCCAAAGACAAGCCACCCTTTTCCCTCCAGCCTCCCAGATTGAAGGGTGAAAAGGGGCAGGATGCTGTCTGTGAGCCACCAGACTTCTGCTTCCTATTTTCCCAGGTGGTTGCTCTCCCTTGGAGATACCATCTCACATGCAAGATAGAAAGGTGTAGGAGTAACCCACTAATATTTATATACTTGGTTATTTTCAGTAATAATTTAGAACAGAAAGAAAATTGAGGGGAGGAAGTTTGGAGAAGGAAGGAAATGCATTTTGACATCAATTCTTTTAAAGAGAAGTTACTGCAATTCTTTACCAGTGTTTGATAAAATGTTAGGGAATCTTTAGGAAAGTCCAAGCCCTTTTGGACTCATGCCTATGAGATGTAAATTCCTTTCATAAGATTGAAAAGAATTTTAGAAGGCATTCCTTTTCCTTGCTTCTTGCATCATAACTTCATTGAGAATGGGAGTGCACCAAACTTCAGTTCATGTCTGGAAAGCTGCCATCACCAAACGTTTTTAAAGATAAGATGGAACAAACTTCTGTCAGGAACAGCTTCCGTGTAGCTGACACTGCTTCATGCACAGAAGGGTGGACTAGGTCAGTATTCTTCAATCCCTGATGTGTAAACATTAGATGCTCATATGAGAGCATACCACTTCTGTGCAATTTCTTTCTTGCAGTACACAAACATATTTCAAAGCAAGCAAGCATACAGAAAAAATGAGGTAAACAGCTTTTTCCAGTTTAAACTTAATTTTTATTTGGTTTTAAATTAAAACTTGGCCACACTTACAGAAGCTTGTGTGTGGGCATTTTCCTAATGATTCGTGATTCTTGACCTGAAAACAGTAGAGAAACACTGGACCAGATGTTCTCCAAATGGCTCTCCCAGCTCCCTTCTCTGTGATTCGAAGTTATGAAAACACTGGGGCCCAGACATCACTTTATTTCCTCATCCCCTTTTGATTTTTAAGGCATAAATTGTCTGCCCAGTGCTTTACTTTGGCGACGTCCTTTAGTACACTGCTGTTGGCCAGAGATCAGCACCTCACCACGTACAGCTCTGCCCAGGAGCAAGTGTTGTTTGCTTCACCTGTCCCCACTGAGGGCCCAGCACCGGGTGATCTACCCATCATCAGCAACCTTTGAAAGTTCTAGCACTGCTGTTAGATGATGTCGTATCAGTGAAATTTCATCACTGTGAGAGCACTTTATTTTATTAAAAGTGCAATTAAAACAAAATCAAATACTTTCATTAACTGCAACAACTAAAAATTATACTCCCGGTTGCTTTCTTCTCATTAAGAAAATTTGCATTTGAATAACTTTTCAACTGTGTGTATTTGTAATTAATGCAATTACAAGCTAGAGATCTGTTCCCAAAAGTAAAGAAAACTTCTTTATCAGTTTTACCATTTTAATTGAAAGAAGACTTTATATAGTGAATTATTTAATGTCTGTTATCTGAAAAGTACATACAGAGATAACAAGCCAGCCTCGGTATTTGGGACTGTGCCCATTTATTTTAGAGCTGGTGTAAGTTCCAGGAGCCACACAGGATGAATTACTGGGTTCAGCCCTGGAATACTAAGTATTATGGGTTTGTCAGTTTATAACTTGGGCCTATTGTTTATTTAACTCTTTATCTTTTTATTTTCCAAATTAAAATATGGTAGATAGGAAGATAAATATTTGTAAATTTGTAAAAGGGGAAAAACTTTAACTAGGCTGGGGAAAAAATAAAAAAAGGTCATGGCAAAAAAAGGGAAAAAGGAAAAAATGATACAGTTTATAAATAAAATAATGCATCCTGGGGTTATTACATACAATAACGGGACTCAAGCTCTAGGCATAATCAAGGCTATATTGTGCTGGATGCTGCACAAACACATGGCACTTGGAGCCTTTGCTTCAAATAATTTACTATCTCTGTTTTCAATCCTGAAATATTTTTTGCTAATTTCTCTCGGGATTTATGAGAGTCTCTCATGAAAGCCTTGGCTTTCACATAGTCTACGTGTAAGTATTACTACAGGGCTCTGCATCTTCCTGTGTGTAAAATTCAATCACAAAATCATAGAATGGTTTGGGTTGGAAGGGACCTTAAAGACCATCCAGTTCCAATCCCCCTGCCACGGGCAGGGACACCTCCCACTAAACCAGGTTGCTCAAAGCCCCATCCAACCTGGCCTTAAACACTGTCAGGAAGGGAACCTCCTTAATTTTAATTTTTCAGTCTGAAAATATAAACATCAAGATGTACAGAATTTGTTTAAACTCTTTCTCTACAGTAGTAATAGAATACCTGTCTTCCACTATTCCAAAGATACAAATATGTATAGATTTTTCTTATATGATGTGTTCAGTAGCAAAACAAAGTGTACAGAGAGAGCAAACATGCAGAAAGAAAAGATACGCTGAACACATCATTTCCCAAACTCTCCTGCTCCCCCTCCCTTTCCTTCCTCCCAAGTACAGGACTCACGTGCTCTCAAACTGCCTGTCTTCTAGCTTTGGTTCACTGCTTAAAGAATATTTCAAGTAAAAAATTGGAAAAAAAAGAAATTATATAATGACTTGGACACCAAGAGTGCAACCATATGTAACAGAGAAGGAAATGGCCATTTACTGGTGTTTTTCCATAACAGGAGGCTTTCTCCTCTTCCCTTGAGGGGGAACCGTTGCAGAGAGCAAATTTAACATCACAGGAACTGAGTCCTAGAACCAATCAATTTAAATTTTCTTCATTTCATTCTCAATTCTTTATCCTGTTCATTGAGCTACATAATTCTCCTCTTTTTCTGTACACTATTAAAGTATTTATAAACTGTTATCATGCTTTTGTAGAGTTTTGGCTGTCATGTAGCCAAGCCATACAAGTTCAGTCTTCCACTTCCAAACCATTTTTATTTCATTTGTGTACTCTCCAACTTGTCAAGACCTTCAGGACACTGACTTACCCAGACCTAAACACACTATTATTAAATTATATATTAAAACCCAGGTGAAATTGAGAGTGAGAAGAATGGAAAGATGTTTCTTGATAGATTGGGTAAGAAAGATGCAAATATGTTCTAGCAGAATGTAATTATTTCGAGGCATCTGCTGTTCAATAGAAGGTAAATGATATTTTAGAAGAATTCTATAAAAATCCAAGTAAGACCTTCTAATGAGGAAATTGATGATTATTTTAAAAGATGAGTCTGCTGTCACACATAATGGGAAAAATCTCTTAGATTTTTCTTTTTGTCTCATAGGAAATTGAGAAAAGCAATTAAATTTCTTAAATTTGAAAACTTTTTACTCATGACAGGTTTCCAATACTGTTTCACAGACATTATTGACTGCACATACCTAAGCCTTTAACTCAAATATTTATTCCTTTTACAAAAGAGTTACTTGAGATACTGCTGTGCAAACAGAAACAATCCCTACACTGCTTAGAATAGGCAGGGGTCACTTAAACTGTAGCAGTTTGTCATCCGAAGTCCTTCCATAATAAATCCTGTAAATTCACTGCCAACCCTTTTAATACCCTATATAACATATATTCTAGCAAAATGAGCTTAAAAAATAGTAGGTGTAAATATAGCTTATTTATTAGTAAAAAAAACAAACAGAAAGTAAGCCTCAAAGCCTGCTCCACAAACTATATAATGCTAATTATCTGAGATTTCCTTTCTGCAGTGGTTTTCAATGCTCTCAAAAGTCCTTTGATTGCACTGAATAGCTGTGCAAAATCCTGAGTAATTTCATTCCGGAAAGACCTCTACCCAGTGGATTAAGGCAGCGGGGCCCAGACATAGTGGTGTGAGGTATCTGAAAAGTACATTAGATCTGAGAGCCACCACATGAGATCAGTTTTATCCCTTTGTGTTTGGACACATCTTCTACACTGTGAGACCTCTTTACGTAGGCATGTATCTTGAAACAGGCATTTTTCAGTGTCTTTCTTTTTAACAAATGGCATTGTCATTGGATAAGTAGAGGTTGGAGTGAGACAAAACTCATGCACTTTGAGGTGGAAATTAAGACTAATGTGCTTGTATGACACCCAGCAAAACGCAGCCTATCCTGATAGAAGATTCAGCAATATAATATAAATCACGTTTGATCTCCTTTAAACAATCCCTCTTTAAATTATCCCTCAGGTTCTTTTTCATCTAGACTGTGGATTCATAAAATTATTTTGGATCAGTGAGTTAGTGTAAGAGAACGCATTTTATGCATACTCTCATTTTGCAGTCTAAGCATAGGCATGCTGCGGCCATAAATGAAAGAATGCAAAGTAATCATAGGCATGTTGCGGCCATAAATGAAAGAATGCAAAGTACGAACTGTCTTATGAAACTTCCTGATTTGTGTGTAGCAGAGGCAACCACCCCTCACCAAGTCCCATGTAAAGAAAACACTGCATGTGTCCAATCAGATCTAATTATACCAGCCTATGGTGTTCTGTCAGGAAAATTCTCCCAGAAAACCCATCTGTGTGGTACTCTGCTACATTTTCTGATAGCAATCAAGTACAAGAGCACTACATAGTGGTGTTAGCACTGACCTTCAGGAGCCCTCTCTTCGACTGCCTTAGATATTCTGGACACAGTGATAGAATGAAAAAGGGAAAAAAAGAAGGATTACAAATACCAAGAGCAAACCCTATTAAATAATAGAAATTGCAGAAATTTAGGTTTGGAAATGTCCCAAAATGGGGATGGACCTGTTGAGAACAAAATTCAGCATATCAAGACCAGCCCTGGAAGACATTTGGGTAACCTATTTCTAAAATTTTACCACATAAATGTTAAAGAAGGAGCAACATAATCCAGCTTGTCTTGCATTAGACAGGACTCCTTCTTGAATATAGGTGTTGATAAAAAATGCAATTGCTATCTTCTTGCTCAAGTGACAGCCCCTGCCTTTGTAACAGCCTTTTACAGACTGGAGAATTAATGTGCTTCCCTTAAAAGCATTCTTTATATACACAGACACATACATATATATCTCATTAATCACTAAATACTCTTCACTAAACACATATAGGTAAAGTGTGGGTCAGACACCTAAATGAGAGGGAGAGTTTCCTACTCTCCATTTTTACACTGCATTCTGCTGTCTCTTACAGGTCATATTTCCTAAAATGTTTGTGTTTGCTGTTGTCCTCTGGATTCTCTCTGTTGGTGTGTTGCCCTGTAGTAGCCCAGCTGATGCCAAGCAGGATAGATCAACTACCTTCAGGGCTTTACATACGATGTTGTTATAGTTTGAAAGGG
>VZRW01007882.1:346016-386832 GCA_013398125.1 Aegotheles bennettii | reverse complement strand
TTATTTATCTATTTATTTATTTAAGGAGACAGCTATGTTCTCATCTAGGACAACTTACTGTTACCTAAACAGGTCACAGTAATGGTGCCACTTATCAGTTTCTTTTAAGAATTAAATCTTCCCAAGAACATGCATGCTAGATCTTTTGACAGACTCTAGAGGTAAGGAGGGAGCTCCCATGCCACCCCATCCCAACCTGCGAGCAGCAGCATCCCCAGCTCAGACATTCGCCTTTTAGGACTGAATGCAGCACCTCGGAAAAGGCCCCTGAAACCAAGGGATCGTTTCACAGGAGTCTGGATAATTCCCAGATAGCTTTGGAGCCTGCAAAATGCCTGAGAGCAGGAGACTCCATCAGGTTCTCCCTGAGGGGTGCCAGGGCAGATCCTTCCAGCAGCTTCGCCCCTGCTGTGGCAGGACCCCCTGTGCCCTCAGCATGGGCAGCGCGTGCCTGGCTGTCAGCAGGGCTGGGCACTGTGTTCAGCACCCCAGGGGAGTGCGGCTTGTGAGAGCTGTAGGGTTTCAAACGGCCCGTATGGATTTTCCATTTCCTTAGCATGGAAGGGTGGAGATTACACGCTCATTCCTCCCCAGCCGAGGAGCTGCACACAAAAGCCTTAACAACGCCTATTGTCAGGGGAGAAAAACATCCCCCATCAATCTTCGATCAGCTTCATCCAAGCCCTTTGAAATCTTGATTACGCTCCAGTACAATGAGGAGTACCTGATGAGGGGGAACGGCGTTAGGGACGGAATCAAGAGGTGAGCGTTTCATTACCAGTTAAAGACGGGATTTTTTGCCTGCAAAAAGCAGAGAGCTGCTGCGGCTCCGCAGGCAGTTCCCAGGGGGCAAATATCCAGGTCCAGGCGATTCACAGAAGCAATTTCTCCTCCAGACAGTTCCCTTTCACACCAGACCCTGGGTTCAGCCAGGACAAAGAGACCCTACATAGGAATGTGTCGGAAATCACAGAACGTTGGCTCTGGGGCTCTGTCCTCCACACTGGAAGTCTCGGCTGCTTCTGAAGTTACTCCATTTTTCAGATGTGCTGTTTCAGATACAGCTGTTTCCCCCTGTACATCCTCTGCACTGATCCCTCGTTCATTATTTAGTGACTTGCAGGGAACTTCTCTACCCGCACTAGTGTACATTGCATTCGCAGTAATGCTGAGTTAATTCCTCACTATTAGTACCCAGAGATGTAAAGATTGGCTACTTACTTTAAAATAATTATTTTTATTGTCAGTCATGTAAATTTAGTGAAATAATGAAGCATCAAGAGAGTAGGCACTTGGTACTAATAAAACATACACACAGGTAATAATAATATAAACTTATACGTGGGAATTTCTTTCCCCACTTAATGCAATGACCCCCACGACTCTCTCCTGGGTTACAGGATGACTTGTTTCCTTCAACCGAGCAAATGCAAGGCTCTGGTGCAGCAATTGCAGAGCAATGCCCATCTCTGCCAGCACCAGTGGTTCCTGATCCCCTGCTGAGCCGGCGACCGACAATTTGGGTGCACATGTTTGTGAACGGTTCACCAGGGGTGGGACAAACCTCTCCCAGCTTAGAGATGCCAATGGGGACGACGCCCCTTTGTGCTGAGCCCCCTATAACCCCCAGCCAGGGACTGTCACCCCTCCCAGGAGCACACAGGCTCCACAGACAAGGTAGCAAATTGCCAGGAAGAAAAACTGTTACCAAGCTGGACGCAAGCTGCTGTGGATTTCCCTGCAATGGGTGAGCAGATCCAGCAGCACACAGAGCCTTTAGGGCAAACAGAAGATGCTGCCACAGCACAAATCGCATCCTCCCCCTGTCTGGGTCACTGTCTGGCTTTGAGTCTATCCTGACCCAGGAAACTCACTGCACTTTGGTTTTATGCTGCTAAAATTCGTGCTGCTGGCTCACATCAAGGCCAGCCACTGTTCTGATCCTCCAACCCCAATTCCCAGGTCGGCCTCGGGTGGGAATGAGGAGATGTGATTTGATCCCTTAGCGACTGGGGCTGCGCCGGCTCCACGGCCCCTCCACACCAGCCCCGTCCCCTCCCCTGGGAGCAGAGACCCCTGACTCAAAGCACCCAGAGCCCAGGAGCCAAGGCAGGACCTGTCTGCAGGACCAGGGATGCTGTCCTGCTGGCTCCAGGGGCCGTTCCCGATGGGTGCCGTCCCCGGGCAGGCAGCTCGGCAGAGCCTGCACCCAGGGTGACGCCAGCTGTTTGTTACCTAACTTCCCTGGGGAGGAGGAGTGGTGGGCGAGTGTCATCAGGTGACAGTTTGAGATTGATGAAGTGGGTAATGAGGGATGCGATGACATTGGTTTTGCACCTCAAAAGGCTGCGTGTGAAGTCATCCATTCCCCAGCACCCACTCGAGCTCAGCTGTGCCACAGCCTGGCCACGCTCCCAGCTGGCAGCGTCCTGATCCCCTGGGCCTCCCCCAGCTTTCTGCTGTTCAAATGTTGTGACCTGTTATAGCCCTGACATCCTTAAAACGCCCCCCTCTCATTTAATGAGAGCGACTTCACCGCAGGGAGCCTGACAGCCCCTTCACTCCAGCCCAAAGGGGTGAGAAATCGCCGACCTCTGGAGCAAAATGCTTCAAATCATTAGTGAGTGCTTTGGTGGCAGACCATGACACGCACATTTCTGCTCAGTGATTAATTTAATCACAGTGAAAGGCTCCACTGTTCACTTTGTGGGAACTGATTAAATAAGAGAATTCGGTTCTTTTCTGAGTTACGTTCTTGAAAAGCAAAGTTTAATTTAATTACAAAACTAAACTCGCTTGCACTGGAAGCAGCAGGGCTTCCTTTGAATGTCAGGAGAGCAGCCATGGAAAAGAAATCAGCTCGTGGTACCTGGGCTGCCAGTCCCAGAACCCGAGCCTAGAACACGAGCATCAAATAAAATGAAAACCTGTCAGCATTCAATAAACCCGAAATCTGCCCCTGCTACTTACTCACCGGTTTAATATAACTGAACAAAGGAGTAAATAATCCGCTCCCTCATAGAAATCTCTGTAGAGGAAAACTTTAATTTGCTGGATAAACTACACCTTACAAATTGTTGCCCTGCACCATTTCTTTGAAATATTGTATTGGTTTTCTCCTCAGCTTACGCAGAGATGAGAACACACAGGATTAGAATTTATTGTGTTTTTTCATACCAGAAGTAGGGACTGGGAGAGGGTTGTGGGAGCCCTGGGCAGCTGGCACAGGAAGCACAGACACCCCAGGCTCCCTGTCCCTGGGCTGTCCCTTTGGTGAGGACAGTCACTCCTGTCCTCTGTGTCCGGTTAAAGAGATTTTCTTTCCTTTAAAGGCATCCGGGCTCCTCCTTTTCACATCAAACCAGCTGATGATCTGAAAGCTTCTACCCCTCCACAGGCCATGGGACCTGCACTCCTTCCAGAAATGCCTTAGAGCCAGGCAATACCACCATCAGATAGATCAAAAGGAGTCACAAAAAGTTATTTATTGACTTACAGTTTAAGAAAATGTTGTTTCCTCTCTCTCTAACAGAATAAAAGGAGATCCAGGCTCTAATGCTATTTCTCCCACTCTTCAATCAATAACTCCAACAACAATTCAGCCTCACTCACCCAGCCCACATATCCAGCCTCATTTCTCAGAGCGTTTGATGACTCTGGGAGAATAAAAGGATTCTGAATTTCCCCAACCGTATTCTGTGCAAGAGATGTGAAAAATGCCACAACCTCCCTTGCCCCTGCCGGGGCTCGGCCACGGCCCCTGCACCAGGGCTGGCCCAGCTGAGGCTGCCCCACCTCTTCTACGCAGCAAGGCAGAACAGCTCCTTGTTAGACTCATCACCATCATCTCCCCTGATGAGCATTCACACCAGGTCTGTCACCACGTTATCTCCGCACCGATAGCCACAACATCACCATGGTCAGACTGCACAGCACCCTCTAATGAAACACCCATGAGCACCCAAGCATCGCCACAGCGGTTTTGTTTTACAGAAAGCCACATCCCCCCCCATCCTTATTAATATGATTAATAATTAGGGAGAAAATGCACCTCAGCTTGGGATAAAATAAATATGTGAATAAAAGACAGCTCTAATAAACCTGGACAGAATTTATGATTTTCTCAGAAATCGCTTTGTGAGAGATAATGTTGCACAGTAACGCTGATTTGCTGGATGAGAACCGTATAATTCATCCTGTCAGTGAACATAAGAAATCTTATCTATGCAGGGGAGGACTGATGGTCTCATGAAAACTGGCAGGCAAGCAAATAAAATAATTTTGTCCGTTAAAAAAATATCTAATCATCTTGTCCTTGTTTATGACAATGCACAAGGGTGAGGGCTGTGTCAGTACCCACAACACATTTCTGGTGTGTGCCGAAACTTTCTGTTCATTCTAGAGATCTAGAATTTTTAAAGCTAGTAATTATAGCTGTTAGCTCCTTGCTCTGATGTAAGCTCATCTTCAGAACGGCTCGGATACCTGATCTGACACAGCTCTCCTCAGCCAGACCCGCCGGTAGGTTGCCCGTGCGAGGGGAGGCAGAAGGGCACTGGGGGATGCTCTGGGAGCCGGTGAGGATGCCGAGCCCCGCTCCGGAGGGCAGCGGCTCACGTTCTGTGCTCTATCCATCACTTTAGTGATCACACGAAAGCACAGTTTGCCTCTGCAATGTGTTCTGCAAAGCGTTGTTCCTGCCCACATGGGCAGTAGCATCAGGCTCCATGGCTGATGGGGATTGCTGCCTGCTCACGGCTCTCCGGGCTGGAGCAGGCGGGGGAGGCGATGCTGCACAGACCCACCTGGGGAAGCACCCACAGCCTCACCCATGCTGGATGCCTCCTTCCCCTCGTCCTTGGTGGTTAAGACAGAGAGCTAATTAACATTTTTTCCTGAGAAAAACTGGTCCCAGCTGAAAGCAACATCTCCCATCAAAAACCCACTGCTTTGGATTCAAGTCTGAGAGCTTGGACAGAAATTAACATTTGCTTTTGGATTTGGATTTTTGGAAAAAAATCGCTAATTTGATATTGCTCACCCTAATTTTGCCCTCTGCTTATTATGGAAAGAATACACCACAATGAATATTAGATTGGAGGGAGAAAAAGGACGGTTCCCATCACATTTTCCTTTTACTCTACAAATGTAGAAGTTACTGAGCAGGAGAAGAAAAAATGTTTATACATTTTATGTTAGACTGTGGCAAGAGAAAGAAATCATAATCCACAAAATCCTGGCAAATCTTAAAATAAAAATGTTATTTCTTAACTTTCTGAAATGGGAACAGTTGTAAAAATGCAAATGTTTTTTCCCTACCCCCGTGTTTCTATTTCTCAGCTAGCAGCACAGAGCCACGGGAGGCTCCACCAGCAGATGAACCCACAAAATGTCCATCAGCTCAGACCTCGGGTGACTCCTGCTGTTTTGGGGTGAAGCTGGCAGCAGACACTGAAGGCTGTGGCGCTTCCCATCAATGCCTGCCCTGCTCTCCCGCACATCCGGACACCACGGTGCGTCCCTCCCCGGGCAGCCACCGCACCCCCCTCCACCCACACGCTGTCCCTGGGCTCCTGCGTGTCCCTCCTCTCCCCACCGTCCTTGTTTTAACTCAGGCTTGATGCAAAAATATTCTTGCCCTATTTCAAGAGGCGTCACGGCGCTGATCCGCAGACAACTCGAGGGTTATCGGGGCTGCGGGGGGAAGTGCCCGGTGCCGGCTCCACCGGGTGGGAATTTGGGCTGTCAGATGGTCCCTGAGCTGGTCCCAGAATAGCATCAGGCAAGAGGGAAAGGAGAAGTAAATACACGGAGAAGTCGAAAAGTGATGTGCTGATGAGAAGAGCTATAAAAATCACTGCTGAAATTCTGGGAAGAACAGAAACAGAAAATAAAATACTCTTACATCTTAAAAGTCACAGCAGCCGAGAGCTCAAAAGGTCACAGGTTTTGCATTCTTCTTGCTGCTGGAGGATCTGCTAATCGCCATTTAAGAAGGGCTCACCCGTGAGGAATAGTTTCAGTGGCTTCTTCCTCACCGGGAAGAGCGGAGCTGGGTTAATAACACCTCATTTTGCAAAAAAATCCACTCCACTGGAGCATGTGCGAGAAGGACTTTGATTTGAATGAGAATTGATATCTATCCTGCAAAGCAGGGCAACCACACCAGCAAGAAGCCGAGGCATTTATAACCAAACCACCAAGCTGTGTGCTAAACTCCTCACCCAGGCTGATTAGTCTGCAATAATCTGAGGGAAGGTTTGTGTCCCTCTGCCCAGCAGAGATATACTGTCAGGTTGTAAAGCCTTCCTGGAGCCAGAGCTGCGTGGGGGGGCTAATTGGCATAATTATGACTGATAAATTGCTAACAGCAACCGCTGCTCAGAGCAGAGCTGCCTCCGTGGTGCAGGGAATGTCCTTGTCCCAGGGCGAAGCGGTGGTCAGTGCCCCATGGCCACAGCGGGACGAGACCCCAGCCCCTGTTGTGCAGGAGCTCCCGGCTGACCTGTGGTGGGCCATCCCCGACAGCCTTTAGCAAGTCACTTGCCCCTCCATTGCACTGTGACACTGGTGTTGGACCAGAGCTGGACAACCCGGGGAGAAGCAGATCCCAGACAGGGATGGGCGAGGGATGTGGGACCAAGGGTGGCAGATGCAGCGAGGTAAAATGCCAGGTAAAATGCCAAAAAAGGCAAATTTAAAATCATAAACAGGTACAAGAGTGCAATAAATAAAGGGATTAAATGAGAACAAAAAAAATAAAAAAAATATCTACATTTAGGCAGGGCATGTTCTTTGCAGATTACTCATGTGAAAAAATGTACCCATCTCATCACACAGCTCCGTTTAGCTCCACAATTAGATAATACCCAGGCAAACGACTCTCACAATTCTGCATTATCTGTTCCAGAGTGAATCCTGCTGGGTCCCAGAAACACATTTGCATACAGCAGTGAGCAAAGTCATAGCAACACTTGTGTGCTATGGGTGGCTGGGGGTGGGCAGGAGGTGGTGGGTGCTCAGGGCGGGCAGGAGCAGGCATTGTACAGGGTCAGGGCAGGGCACAGAGTCCCCTTCGCAGACCCACGTTCTCAGCCCAGGTTATCTTATTCCTGTTAATCAGTCATTAGGGCTCAGCGTGTGCTAATTACTGAAGCATCATTTTATTGTTTGGTACATTGGACTAGGCTGGTTATGATCCCTCCCTGCCTGGGTACCAGTCCTGACACCCCTTCCCAAGACAGCCCTGGGTTCTGCAGACCCTTGTTTTTTAGAGCAATGACTAATTCCTTGCCATGATTGCGGTCATGTCCATGAAACAAAGACTGTGCCCAGACCAGCACGATCCAACTTGGACAGAAACCGATTCCCTGTAAGCATCTGCTTTATTGCTGTCTTCATCTCCACTCCTAGAGCTTTCTGCCACCTGCTCCATTCAGAGCTCAGGGTACCAGCTTTTCCTGGGAGGCCAACTTCTCATGACGTGTTTGCATAGTTTAATGAGGCCACAGCCTAATCAATGTCTTCAAGCACCACCATCATGCTGAAAATCATGGTAAGATGTGAGCAGGAACATCACCATATCATTGCTGTCTGGTTCACAGCAAGAAGTTCAGGGATATTCTTCTTGGGAATCTCTGAGGAAAGTGTACTGTGAGTAATAAGGGTCGTAACTTTGCTTTATTTCCCCCCTATGCTGTTTTTGGCTCACACCCTATGCGGTTCTTTGTGTCATTTTTATAGTGACTTACAATAGCCTCAGATTTACCTCTGAGACAGACAGGCTGCTTTTGTCTGCTTGGAGCTGAAGTGGAAATTTTCCCATTGTTGAGACTTGTATGGCACTTAGCTAAATAAAATCAGGAAAAAATGAGGAAAACACAGAGAATGACTTCATATTAAGCAATTATTTCTTCCTCAGAACGCTGTTACTGCTCTGCATTTTTATATTCCTACAGCAGGAGGACTTCAAAAGCCCGACATGTGCTCAGCACCTCTCTGCCGAGGTTCCCGTCACCCACATTAAGTGACAGACACGCTTCTGGCTGGGTGTTCCCTTCTGCTCAACACAAAACACTGGTGACCCCAGCAGCTGTCCCAGCCCTCGCCGCACCCGGGACCCCCCAGGAACGCGTTTCCAGGGCCCGGGCAGGCAGCTGGAGTTCACACCCCCAGAAGGAGGGGAAGGAAAACCCAATTCACAGCCCTGTTTGCAGGTGGGCACAGAGTTCCAGAAATAAAAGCTCCGCTTCCTCCTCCTGACCCGGCTCTGGGCTCCAGCTTAGCTGTGACCCCCGAGGTGAAGGCAAAGTCACATCTTCCTTTTACCTCCGCCGTGGGCTGTCAGTCTGCCCCTCATTAAGGCAGGAGCACTATGTCAAAGGTGGCAGCTCCCTGCTACTGAATCCCATCCCTCCCAGCACATTCCCCAGCCTGGCGCTCCATGTTCGTTAAGGTTCGCTCAGAGCCGCTGCAGCCCGTGCTCTCAGCAAAGTGCAAATGCCAAGCTTTGCAGGAGATGAGGGGAAGGTGGGGGAGGTACCACCATCATACCCTCTTTAAAAATTGATAAAAATAAGATTAACAGATGCCTCTGGCTGTGAGACTCCATCGTTCGAGCATCGTGCCCGTGCTCAGCACATCTCCATGGCAACTCGCAAATGTGGCCTGGATAGATGCGTTGGGAACTCGGGGTTCACCTGGGCTGCTGGGGTGTCTGAGTCCAGTCAGACCCTGCACCATGACCATGGCTGTACAGAAGTGGGCAGGGGGGCGGCTGCACGGCCTCGGGAAGCAGTGGCAGGACCGGCTGCTTTCAAACACCTTCGTTTGGGCTGAAATCACCCAGGTACAGCAGAACTGCAGGCCGAGGAGCAGGGAGGCAGCTCGGGGAGCAAGAGCAGTTTGGTGGGTGGGTGGGGGACAAGTGGCACCGTGAAATATCTGAGATGGAATTAGGGCTGGGTAAACGGGGCAGGACCTTCTGAAGGAGACACGGAGTCCCTCCGGGCTTTGCTGCAGAGCAAACAGAACAGAGCAAAACCATGGGAAAACATCCAAAACTGCCCTCCCTGTTCAAACCAAGATTATTTACTTTGTCCCAGCCTTGTCCAGCACTATTTTTCTTTGTGGACCTTCATCTAAGCTGCCCTTACCCCTTTTGGAGGTTTTAACTTGCTGCTGAATGCCATCTTGTGCAGCTCGTGCTAATGAGCTGAGATCCACCCTGTCACCCAGGAGAAGGTTGGCTATTGACAATAATCAGAGCAAATCTGTAGCTGTGCAAGTTGAGTTAATTCCTTTACACAGAAGAACATTGATTTGTTGTCGCAAAGCATTTGTTAACCAAAAGGCATTTTCAGCTGAAAAGGAAAGGATGGAAAAACCCTGCTGAAGTTTAAAAGTTCTTGTGGATTAGACAGACTTTGGTTGTCTTTGGTGGTGTTATTGTCTCTTCACTCTTTGCAAAAATCATCACTAGTGACTGCCTGCCCGTCCTGTCCTGTGGCCACTCCGATGGCACAGGCTGCCCAGCAGCACTGGGAATGATCCCTCTGAAGGCCCTGTCCCCTCTGCAGCCCCGCACACTGCTCAGGGACTGAAAGCAGACAGCATTGCTGGGCAGAGCTGCTGCTTCCACTCTAAGGACTAAGGACACTGCCTGTGCCCCAGGAGCCACCTCCTGCAGAGTAGCCAGGAGGTGGAATCAACACGAGCATCTCTCGGCGACTGGACGAGGGAGCAGAGCCCAGCACAGGGACATGGACCGGGATGAAAGGGGAGCGCTGCCTCCCGCCCAGCCCCATGGTCCCCCGTGTTCTGCTGAGAAGTTACATTTATTTAAATGTAAAATCCTCAGCTTAAATTGCAGCAGGTTTTGTGATATTTAATATCCAAAGCTAGGAAAGGTCATGTCTGTCTGAAAATAAAATGAGGTTTAATCTGGAGATTGCGTGTGGCAGATTTTTTATGAAAATTTGGTTTAGAAATAGATCTTAAATCCATAAGGTCACCAAGAGGAACATTTTTCTTTCTCAGAGACTTATCATACCCATATCTCAGAGGAACAGAGGATATTTCAAAGAGGAAAACAAAGTCCTGTGTCTTTCCTTCTGTTTATTTTTGCACCTGCACCCAGAACTGCTTTCTTCAGCATCCATTCATCATGCTCCTCTTTTTCTATTTACTTGAATATTTGTACTTATTTGATACACCTCAAGATACCTTTGCTGTATTCCTCCAACATTTTAACACGATTCCTCAGTACCTTTGTGTTAAGTTCACAACTGCTGCTCCAGTGACCCTGCCCTCCAGCTGTGCAGAAGCTGCTGTAGCTGATCCCAAAAATTTCATCTTTCTTAATAAAAATATCCCTGTGTCCCTCACTGTGGAGGACACACAGCACTGAGATGGTGAAGAAGAGACTTTGTCTCTGCAGAGACCAGCCTGAGGGTGCTACCTCCTGCCAGCCCCCAAGTCCCAGGCTAGGACCCTCGCAGTCCCAGAAGAGGGGATGTGCCACAAAGCAATCTTAAGAATATCCTAACAGATTTTTTTCCCTAAAAGCTGAAATGCTTAGCTTCATTCTTTGTCCTTAATATCACCTTTAAATCCTCCTGCCCGATGTCCCTCTCCCACAGGACCCGTGTCCAGCAATCACATATTCTGGACATAGCCATGACATGAAACAAGCTTCCAGAGTTCTGCTTCTGGGTCCTGGCTCCTCTGCCTGCACCTGAGCTGAATTCCCCTGCAAACTCTCCTTGCCTTGCAGACTAAGAGAGCTCCATGTATTTAATCATTCATGTACTTAGCATCAGAGTCAGGGAATCACACGTAACGCAAGGCTAAATTATACAGCAGATGATAGCTTCCTACTTGTGCATGCAGCGCTCGAGTAATTGTGCAGTGTGAGATCAGATGCCAACCCCTGTTATGCTGTCAGTGAGTTGTGTCGTGCTTGAACATCCTTGTTCTGTTATCCTTGCATTTACCCTGAGCAGACTTACGCCGGTTCATTTACCTGACCTGTTTTACCTTACACAGACACGCAGAGCTGAAACGCGAGCCAAGGAAACCTGTGAAGAGCCAGGGGCTCCCCCTCTGTCAGATGTCCCTGCCCCCAGCCAGCCCGGCACCCAGAGCACCACGGCACAGCATCGGCACACACAGGGCCGTGGGACCACCCTCAGTGCCTCGCCTGGCCCAGGCACGGGGTCTGTCCCAGGCACGGGGTCCGTCCAGGGCACGGGGTCCCCGTGCTTCTGGGCAGGAAGAGGTCCCAGGATCAGTCCCCTGGGCCTGCCAAGCCATCGGTTGTCCCAACACCCTTATGTATGCGGAGCCTCTGACCCGTGCAAAAGCACCTGGGGAAAACCCCACATTCTGACCCAGATTGTTTTTCAGCACCAATTTCTGGCGGTGCAGCCCGGTCCCTCCGGGCATCGCCCCCCCGCTGGTGTTCCCGGCTCCGAGGGGTGGGTACGGATATCTGCTCAGGGAAGGGAGCATTTTACAGAACCTTCACTGGTGTTTGTGTCATTCGGTTTGATCTCGTTCAGAATCAAAGGAAGCAATTACACCCTTCATCTTGTTCTATAAAACCAGCTACAGATAAAGCCTCGGCTGGTAACACCCTTCAGGACAACACAAAAAAAAGGAGTGAAGGTGACACGTGAACTTTGATGCACGACTTGAGACACCCAGAAGGAGCTTCAGAACTCCCGAAAATTTCAGATCCCTGTAAGACAGCTTGAGTGCAAGTCACAGACTCACAGGCTTTTTTCTGGCACTTGTGTACCAAGAACAGAAAATACCAGCAAGGCCTAAAGACAGGTCTCCTTCTAATTCTAGATCATTTACCGATATGACTGCAGATCTGTGAGATTTCAAGGGCCCAAAGGGGAAGCAAAACAGAAGAAAAGAGAAGGCTAAGAGAGGAATTTCAGCTTTAGAAGTAGCAGGAAGAGCTCAAACCCAAGGAGCTCTGTGCATACCATTTCTTTTGCTGAAAAAATATTTTTTTTCACTTTGGGTGAAATCCAGCACAGTGGAAGCGCTGGCTACGACTTAAAAAAAGTCTCTTTTTAGCACCACAAAGCCCATTCCAGTCCCGCAGCAGAACTCGTAAGACAGACACACCTTGTGCTGGCTTTTTGTGCTCGTGTGAAGTCACTCACGACGGAGCCCCAGTGTGGGGAACCGGAAGAGCAGCTCCGATTAGATTTATTTTTCACTAAGCACCTGAATCCTTGCAAAAACACCTAAGAATTAGGTATTCTGAAACGAGAATTATTGTAAAATGGAAATTTATTGTTCCAAGTGATTCCAGCCATCCAGCACCCCTGTAACAGGAACAGCCTGTGCCGACAGGGAGCCGTCACCTGCAGTGGAGGGGGAGCTCAGCCATGAGGTGCTCGGCTGGGGGCATCACCTGGGGATGGGCACAGCACCCATCGTCCAGAGGCAAAGAGCAGCACCGCACGGTGAGACAACACAACCAGCCCTTGGTGCAGCCCTGGCTGCCACGGCCCCTATCCCTGCTGGTGGCAGAAAGCAATGGTTTGCCTGTTCACAGCACAGGCAGGGGTGGGGGTGCCCCTTAAAAACCAAACCACACGCCCATAGCTTTAAAGCCGTTCCTGTATGAGGGTGATGGTGCACAATCCTGTGATAACACAGACTGCATGGACATGCTAAAACCCAACGCACTCAGCCTGTAAAGCTCAGAAATAGCCAAGTGGCTGCTCCCCCTCCAGGAGCCGTCAGCGGGAAAGCCTTTGCCCGGGGGAGGTGATGCCAGCTGGCACGGTGGATCCCGTCCAGGGAAAACCTCAGAAACCCAAGAGACTTCATCATCTCCCTCATCAGCTCGGTGTCCCCAGGACTGCAGACACTCGGGTCTCAGCATCACCCCCAGCTCAGCTAATGCATGTCCACCCCCACCTCTGGAGCACCTGGCCAAGCCTTCACTTTCCCCCTCAGGGCCCTGCACCCCATCACTGCCCCGCAGGTCCCTTCTCCTCCTGATCCTGGGTCCCGCGGGGCAGAGGATGGGTGGTGGGAGGACCCCCTGCCACACGGCTCAGCCCAGCCAGAGGGGGAAGCATAAAACCAGCATTTGGAGACAAAATGTGACACCTGGATATTACACGATGTAATGGAACCAGCCAAGTGGTAAATGTAGCTTTTAAATAGGTTTTGTGTTCCCCATTAGCCTGTCTGATGCTGATTAGTTCTGATGGGGAAAGGGCTGCTCAGCAGCTTTTCCCAGCGAGGCTGTGCCCGTGCCTGACACTGGGGATGGCCAAGGGGGACCCAGCCCCTCCCCACCTCAGTGTCTGCACCCTCTGCACGGGGAAACAGCAGCACCTGGCCATGGGACCCCCCACCCCACTGCTGCCCTGCATCCCCCAGGCAGGCTCTGGAATGGAGTACCTGCAGGTGAAGGAACACACGTGCCAACACACACCGACAGCAAACACCACGGACAGGCTCTGGGGGCTCAAAGCCACCACTGCAAATACTTTGTATCAGAACAGGAGTTTGTTTTATTTAAACACCCAAATATTACTTCTTAGTGTCAGCTGTCAGCTGCCCAGAGGGGACAAAGGGTGAGAATGGGACCCTTTTTACAGTCCTGGGGCGTCTCTCCTGCTTGACCCATGAAAAGGTTGGTGAGGATCACCCATAGGGTCTCGACCTTCATGGTGGCTCCTGGCCTCCAGCCCAGCAACCCCCAAGGGCGACGCAGGGACCCACGGGCTCTGCTCCGCGTGATTCACTGCCATGCTCCCACCAGCCTTGGTAACATGGACTGGAGACAGGAACCTGTCTGCTGGGTACCCTGGGCCCATCTGTTCTCCTTAAAAAAAAAAAATAAAAAAAATAACTCATACATTCTGGAAAGATCATCTGTATGACTGCTTCCTCCTTAACAATCTGGGGTTGGGTGGTTTTTTAAACTCCTCTCTTCTTCCAGCATTTCACACTGCTCAGGGCGCTCTCCCCTCCTCCTCCAGGAGGGATCAGCCAGTCCCGACACTCAAAGCTGCAGTTTAGGAGGAGAAAAATGACACCGAGGTCTTCTGCTGGTTATTCCACCATCAGCAGCACGCATGAGCACTGTCACGGGTCTAGCTGTGCTGTTACTCTGTGTTTTTTTCAGCCAGACGAGGTTTGTGAAAAAGTTTTATCTTCATTCACAGTTTCCAGTGAGAACAGAGCTAAAATTTCTTCATTGCTTTGCTTTTTACTATGAGCTTTCCAGTACTTAACAGATTTTCAGAGCTACACAGCAACTGCCTTTATTCTCTTCACTTGCAGTTATCGCTCTCATGTTTTCCCAGGATAAAGCTGATTAGAAATGCACAGAGAATAGAGGCTTATGTAGAAAAATATGCTAAGAAAAAACTCGAGTTAATTGGAATTTGGAAAGAGTTGTACTATCACAGGTTTAAAATCCAAACCAGATTTCCAAACCCAAGCTGGTTAGATTTGCCTTGGCCCGAAACCTGTTTTTAAGAAAAGTGTTTAATGAAAGTGTTAAAGGAAACAGCAAGTCTGAGTTTCTTAAAATTCTGCAGTAGAGGTATTTGAAACCAAATTTTAATTCAACGCATCGAACTTCCAGCCCGTGGGGAAACTTTTCTCTGGCTGTTTTTGGTAGAGGACTCTTGGTCCCCGGCCAGCCCCAGCGAGGGGTCAGTGCCCACGCCTGGGTGCCCATCGGCACCCGCAGCCTGACCCCGCACACCCGCCGGGACCGCAGGTGTGCCAGCTCCTGCACCATCACATCTTCCCTGGAAAATGAGAATACACAACCGGCAGTAACAGGGAGCTTCATTGTTATTGTCTTTGCTCAATAACCACTCCATCATTTCTCAGTAAGATTAAGTAAAAGCCACTATTTTAATTGTGCTATAAGATCTTTCGTAAGCAACCATAAAAATTCACAGACTTATTTCCTTTTGAAATGAGAACATTAATTCAAAGTAGGTAAAAGCACCCGCTTTGCCTAGCATGATGCCGAGGAAAGAATATTGCTTTTTTACTAGAATAACTCCTGCTCTTTATGCAAACACTGATGTGCCACCGATACACCAGGAATCATCATCATCTGTTTATGAATTTACAAGCCTAAAACCTTCCCCACTCAACCTACTAAGAAGTATTGCCATACAAGTGTGTACTGGATTCTTAACCAGTTACTAAAACAGCAGCTCAGAGAGCTAATTAGAGCCTTCATTAGGCAGCAAATGTTACTCCATCACTCAAACAGCAGCGGGCTGGTGCCAAGACAGAGTCCAGCCTCCAATGCCACCGATGCCACACATCACGCACCCACGATCCAGCACCAGCCCGTCCATTTTGCAATGCCTGGCTGGAGCAAAGCACTTCTGCGAGTGTGTGTGGCTGAGACACTTGAAAAGCAGAAAAAAAATACCAAACACTCCATCAGTTTTCATTTTATTCTCTCTATAAAATACCTCTAGCAAAGCTCTGCCAGTGAAAAAATAAAAGATTTATTAAATGTGCTACACTTTTTAACTCTTGCTTACATAAAGAACATAAAACAACGCGCAGGACTTTCCAGATTCCCTCCTGAGCATCAAGGAGGTTTGTGCTGATACAGCTGTTACCGACCCAGGGCTCCCCCGCGCAGAGCTGAGCCCGACGCCGCGGCCGCCGGGTGTCAGCCCCGCAGCTGCCGCAGGGCCCCCCCTCGCTGCTGTTCTCAGTGCAGTTTATTTGCCTTATCTCGGGTCAGAGCCCCGGGCACAGCTAGACCCTCCCTCTCATTTGCCCCATTTAGGGACAATAATCCCTATTCCCACTGTACTTAGCAATACTCCTGGAGAATCAGGAAGCATAAACTGCACCACACTCGCCGTGTGAGTTCCTGTTAAGGAATATTTGGGTCTGTTTTTAATATTCTGAAGTGCCAGTTAGAGAGAGCTGCTAAAACACAGCCTGGAAGTGCCAACACAGCAAATCTTAAGTGTTCTTCTACAAGTCCTAAACACAATGTTGATGCAAGGAACACTGTTTTTAGCTAAATTGCTCTGTTCCTTCTAGCTTCTTCTAGAAGCCCCAACCCATGTTTCAAAGCGATTGCTCCAGCAGCTCGCAGCACTGCACAAAAGAAATCAGAAGGACTTTTCTAGGCAGCCTGGCAGCCAGGAAACAGCAGCATCCAGGGGAACAAAACCAAAATCCTTCTTTACAGGCTGTAACAAAATTGCCTTCAGGGTCCTATGCAATCAATAAAATATCACTGCAGATGTAGCCGAGCTGGAGCCCTCTCTGCCTGTGCTCTGCATTTCAGGTGATGTCTCCTGATGGGTGCTCTAGCCCGGACCCTGCTGCTGGGCTTCCTGCCTTCCCCTGGCATCCCGCTGTGTGACCCTCCATCTGCCTGCCTGCCTTACTGTTTTTTTTTTCCCTGAGCCTACACAGTCTCTTTTAAGTGTCCCTTAAAAATGAAGTGCTACCACGGCAGTGACGCTGGAGATGTGTTTGTAATGGTTCCAGCCTGTGTCCTGAGGGGGTGAGGAATGACTGTGCAAGCTTGGCAGCGTGTGTTGCCCTACATCCCACGGTCTGGCTCGGCACCAGGCACCTGGAGCCCACGGAGCATCCCTGGGCTGGCTGCAGGTGTGGAGGGGAATGACAAGCCCCAGTGAGCACCAACCACCAATGCACACATGAAAAAACGACAGTTGCCAAGACTGAATTATTAACTAGGGAGCCCTTTTATCCCGATTACTTTCTTCCAGTCAAATAATACCTAAAATGCTCTCTGGCCCTTGGTCCCACGTGTGATTTAGAAGCCCGGGAGCATCACCTCTGTCTCAGACCTGCAGGTCTGAGCTGCCCCAGGAGTGCCCACCAAGTGTAGGGCCATGGACTTGACCACCTGCTGCCTCTGCTCTTCCAAACCAACCCACTCCTCCACCACGCTGCCACTGGCTCCTCTCCCTCGCAAAACCCTCCCTGTGCTCCCCCGCCAAGGAGCCATTACAGTCATCACTCCTTTTGTGCGGCTGCCAACAGCCAAGTCCCTAATCCACCTCTCTGCTGCTTTTCCTCTAGTTATAAAACCCAAGAGTATAATGAGTAAGCACGCGTTTGTTCTACACACAAGGGGGAGAGCGGTGCCCAGCACAACGGTCACGGTTCCTACGGAGGGGGCTGTGGGCACGACTCCTCCCCGGGGGCTGGAGCAGCATCCAAGATCAGTGGCCATCCCGCTCATGGGGCTGCAGCCCAGGGGAAGCACCAAGCCAGCCCCTGCTGGGACACAGAGGAGCTCGCTTGGACACGAGGATCACTGTGACGGAAGGGCTGGAGGTCTCTGGTGAGGACACTCCGTGTTACCCCAGGGGGAAAACACCAGCAGCTGAGTGTCCTGCCCGGGGGACGGTGTTCTCACCCCTCTTTGCTGATGCCCTCCAACAGGAAAGGTCTATTATTATCCAGTGAACCTCCCTGCCAAGCATCCTGTCCCCAGGTCCATCAGGAACTGTCTCAGAGCAGAGGGAGTAATTATGCCTCCCATCAAACGTGCCTTTCATCTCCATCACCCTCACTGTGTGAAAGCATCAGGGGAGCCAAGCACAAACATCTCCAAACCCAAAGAGATTTTGCTTCTGCTCTTCCAACCGGCAGCTGGATGTGGGCAAACCCCCAGGACTGTGACTCATGTTCCCACGTTTCCCTCCCAGCAGGGACACACAGCACTGATGGAGAGGGCCAAAGCACCAATGGTGAGGAGCCATCGGTCTGGGCTTCTGTTCCACCTTGGACAGACCCAGCAACCCCAGTGCAGGAGCAATGCCCAGGAACAGGGTGGCTCCCCGAGCTGGGCACTGGAGCTCGGGCGTGAAAGGGGTTGTGAAAGCTGATGTGGACCTGGGTTTAGTCATCATATTTGACACGGGGAAGCAACAGGGAGCCTCATCATACACCTTGAGCACAGGCTGCTCCTGCTCGCACCCTGCCTGGCACTGCCTGGGGGGAGGCACAGAGCTGGGCCCACCCCTCTGCTCCTGGTACATGAAAAGGCCATTTTGGGTTCAAACAGCTCTGCCTTTGAACAAAGCCCACAGCTCCAGCCCACCTGCCAAATCCCAGACTTTGTGGAAAAAAACACCAACCGATTTCCTACTTTTACAAAACTCTCCTTTCCTAATGTGTTTATATTAACCACAAATTGGCTGATTTCCTGTAATATGACAGCAGTCGCATTAATATGGCACATTTGGCTGAGACTTTAGGCTCTTAAAATCTGGAATTGAAAAGTTCTGGTTCCCACAGCAACCACAGGTAGCAATTACCCTGGTTCTGCAAATTTCGAGAACAAAAGGAATATTTGCTTTCTGCAGCCCTCTTCTAAATGCACAGCAAAGGATGTGTCTCTCTGCATCAAAATGAATTTATTTTTCCTTTTCTGTGTTTGTATCTCTGTTTGCACCTTGGAAATCTTTTCCATATGAACATTTTTGGACAGTTTTTTGTACCTGCCACAGAATACAGAGCCTCCTAAAACACATCACGCCTAATTTATTTCCACTTAGCTCCAGACTTTGCAACAAATACAATTCATTGCACTTGCTGCATCACGTTTTCTCTCTGTATATCACATATAATGAATATCACCACAATAAAATTCATAGTTTGTGACACTCCTTATTAATACCAGCTTCTCAAGGAAAAGAAAGATTACTGCAGCTATTACACATTTATATGGATCTTGCTTTTCCTATTAGCAGACACACAGTGATGCACACTGCTTTCAGGAGAGAAAATCCCCTTCCGTGCCTGCTGATGGGATGAGCACCCAGGGGAGAAGCCCACGAGCACAAACCCACACACGCTCCTCCCTGGGTGGTGGAACAAGTGGCCATTGGGATCTCCCATGGATTAACGTGCTCCAAATGCCAAGCTCTCCATCCAGCAAGGGAGGAAGAGTGCAGTGCTTCCAGCAGGATTTTTAAGGACTTGCCTGGTTCCCGGAGCTCCCCCTGGTACATTGCTGTGATTAACAGACCTGTGGCTTGCCAGGGGTTTAGTGGTTTATTTTTTCTCTAATTAGCCAAGCTCTCCTAATTAGTAGTCCTTTATCTCTGGGACCCAATCTCCTGAATGCAGATCAGTTCCAGGGAACGTTGAATAGAAACCATGCTGCTACCTGGCCTACTTTGGAAGATGCTCTTTCATTTGGTGAAGTTCAGTAACACTGCAATTGCCTGGAAAACACTTTTACTGTCGCTTCCAACTTAAAATGCAGTTACATGCTCACTCTGCCGCTGCAAATTGCTCTTGGTTGCCTCCCTACCCTTCCCTGCATTATTGCCTAAATTACAAAGAGCGAAGCCTGCTTTCTAATCTACTTTTGCTTTATGTTTGCTACTGGGAGCATGGGTTTGCCAGGGCTTCTTTAGCAGCCCCCTGCTAAACCTCTTTGGGTCCGTCCAGGTCTGGCTCCTGGAATGCCAGCATTGAACACTCCTACTGCCTTCCAGATCCTGGCCCAGGAGCTCCATTCAACTCGTTCTCCATGAAGTTCAGCTTGATGGGAGAGCAGGAATAATTACTGTCTACAGCTCCACAGCCTGCCTGTGTTTAATGTATATTAGTGTTGCAAATGGTCCTGATCACTTCAGTACATTCATTATGTGCTCGGTCCTCTTGGAGCCAAGATACAGCGCTTGATTTAAATTTTTGCTGTCAGATCTGATTAAAAATTAAGTTGAACACAGTTGTAGGAAAACTAAATTAACGTTCTTTTTGAGTAATACCATATAATTTAATGTAACAATTAATACAACCAAGTCACGCAACTACTAATATATGTCTAGAGGAGCCTACGGTTGGAAGCAGGCAGGGACACGTCACCCGTTCTGCACTCTAAAGGAGCTCGAGCAAAGGCATAGGCACAAAGGAGGGAGTCCATAGGCATTTCAGCACCCCACATTAGAGAAAAATAAGTAGGATGTTTGAGTTCTACAGAGCTGTGTTTCAAGGAGGCAGTTCTCAGTGGGCACTCCCTCCTTCCAAGGTGGGTGGAAATTTCCATCCTAGCTTTTCTTTGAGGATTTGACCCTCCTCTGGTTGCTGCCAGGATAAGGAGATCTTGCCATGTTCCCACCTCCAGACAGCAATAACTTGACACCTCATTTCCTAAGTGGCACTCGAATCTTCTGAGGTTCCCATATCTGAGAAATGGCCAAGAGGATCCAATGGAGAGGAACAGTCCCTTCTCCGCCTGACACTGCTCAGCTGCACCGTGCCCACCCAGGGACAGCCCTGGGGATCCAGGGCCTGCATGGCAGTGGCACCGATCCCACAAGGCCCACAGGGTCTGTGATGGAGCCCGACAAGAAGCTCAATACCCTTAATCCCAGTCTCATAACCATAAAATCACCACAGCTTTGCGGTGAGACATAGTTAAAAACATCCACAGGGAAAGTGTCCCCTCTCCCAGGGGCTGAGCAACTCTGGGCAGTCTCTGTTGCTTCGCAGCTTTCACACCAAGTGGCGACAGCTCATACACTGGGCTTTCAATACCAGGGCCATTTAGGATGAAAAGCAGAGATAGGTTTATATACAAAATGGGAGCATTTAACAAGAACTGCCTCTCGCTCTCTCCAAGAATTATTGTCCCTTATTATGCTGCACAATGGGAGGATTCGCTCCTCACCGAGGGGAGTGCGATAGCTCTCCTGTCCTTTGCAAAATGGAAGAGGAAAATAACGTTGACCTGAAGTCTGAGCCGTGAGGCTGAGGATGCTGTGAAATGCTGGAACCCTTTTATCTGCTGATCCCCATCCCTCCTTAGGCAGAGGAGCACCAGGGAGAGCAGCAGATGCAGGGCGATGGAGGGGCCACCATTAGCTGAACTTGGGTGCAAGTCCCTGTGCCGGCAGGATTCATTCTCTGACAGGGACTCTGTTGAACATGGCAGCAATTTCTTTGCCATTAGCAGCATTTTGCAGGTGTCACTCAAGCTGCCCATCTTTTCTGTAGGTATTTTTGGCTCTTGTGAGCACGGAGGTTCATTGTATAACCCACTCATCACCTCCACTCTGTGCATCTATTTATATCCACCCCGGCAGGGAAGGGTCTGGTTCTGCAGACAGCCAAGAACTAAGGAGCTGCTGGTCAGCAGCTGCCTCTTGCTACCTTCTGCTTATTTTCACAGACCTGCTATGGAGCAGCTTAACATTACAAATGCAGAGCTGTGGGCACCCTTGCTTTGATCCAGCTGGAGCAGACAGATTCAGAAGTGGACCTGGGGACATGTGGCCTTGCTCTCCTGCTCCTGTCCCCTAGTGCAGCTCCAGGGGCAGTAGGGCAGGAGCAGCTCCTGCTCCTCCCTCCCATCACCTGGCGAGGGGCAGGGAGGGCTTCCCGGGGCAGGAGGTGCCATGGAAGCTCAGGTTGTGCCCAGCTGCCCAAGCCCTCGCTGCCAGCCCAGGAGGGAGCCGGCTCTGGCCCCAGCAGCAGCCTGGCTGGGCTGGGTTAGTGGGTCACCAACATGCTCTGGGCACAGAGGCACTTCAGCTGAGGCCACGGTGAGAATTACACCTGACACAGCTGGGGACTTCTGCTGCCAGTACCCGTGTCAGTGGTTTTTCTACAGCCATGGAGCCCGATGAGGATTGCTGCGATGGGACCAACAGTCTCACAAGGTGCTTCCCTCTCCTGTGCTTCCCAGCACTGAGCTCTGGGGAGAAAACCACGGCCGTCAGCGACCGGGAGCAGCTGCTCAGTATTCAAGCACCCGTCTCACCCTTTAGTGAACACGATTACTGTGCAGGCAACTCATTACAGGTGCCAGCAGTGTCTGCCTGCCCGTGCTGAAGGGCACAGAGATCCTACAGCACCAACACCAGAGACTGAGCAGGAGGGAACGAGGTCTGAAATCATGACCCAAAGCCTTGGCACAGCTTTGGGCACCGTTGCAGGATCTCTCAGCAGGAAAATGTGTGCAGAGGTGACAGACACAGCAAATTTCCTTCCCTGCAGCAGCCATACCTTTGCTTTTCTGCCAAAGCAAGTGTTGGGCAATTATCTGCAGACATGGCTGCCACCAGGAATAAACATCTGTGGAGATCTGCTGAGAGGGCTCCCCTGCCTTTGGAAACACTCGGTCAGGAGAATTTACAGCAAGTGAAGGGATATTGGTGAGAGGACTGAAGCACGGGGGGCAGGACCCAGGCTCTGCACTCAGAGCAAACTGGTGTTGTTTGGAGCAGGGAGGGTGTCATGTGAAGTCCCCTCCATCCACAGCCCCCCACCTCCAGTGGCTGCCCCGCTGTGCCCTGGAGCAGGCTGCAAGAGGACAGTTACAGCACTTCACCCCTGAACCTACACAAGCAAACAAGTTCTGTGTCTGCACACCCATAGCTGGGGTTTCAGTGGGCATTTCTGCACAGCCAGGCTGAGGTGGGCTAAGGGTCTGCTGGTTAAAGAAAATACCTCACCCTGGACCCTTCCAACCATCAACTCAAACTCTGGCTCAGCCTTTCCCCTGCTCCAGAGGCTGCAAGGTTCTCAGATGGGAGGTGGCACATTCTGTACCCAGAAGCAGGGAAGAGAATTTGGCTGGACCGACCCCTTGAGCCCCGTCTGCAGCTGGGACCCAGGGCAGCAGTACCTGAGCAGGACTCTGGCCCTTCCCTGCGGCAGCTCCCAGCCTTTCCAAAGGTGGAAGTCTCCTCTGACAGCTCAGGCTGTGAGAGGCAGGGATGCTGAAGGTAGGTGAGCTGGAGAGCATTGTGCAGGGGCTGCAGCCCTGCCCCAGCCTTGCCTCATCCAGGGGAGAATTTCTGCTGCGTGACCTGAGGAGCAGAACGGCCCCATCTCGCTGGAATGGACATCATTCATTTATTGCTTAGCAGAGGTGCTCAAATTCTTCATCCCTAAAATTAATGCCTGGCTCTTTGAATCTTGCTCAAGGTGTCTTACCCCGTCTGCCTTTGCTCCTTGCAGTGTCTCTGCTCCAGAACAAACCAGCCGAACATTTTTGCCTTGGGTCTTTAATAAGAGGAGTTTTGCCATAGCTTATTATCGCTAAAATTAAATGTCACCTTGGGTTTTCCTCGCTCACTTTAGCACACTCTGCTGCTGTCTTCTACATCTATAAAAGGAAACTTTATGGTGCTTTGCTCTCCGCTTCTTAAAAATTGCACGCAAAGAGAAAAATACCTCCTTTTCTTTTTTTTCTAAATACACAAATATTTTGTGCTGTTGCATGTTCATTGCACAGTGACCTTCTGGGAAAACTGCATAACTGAGTATGATTGATGCAAACTAGGTTTTACCACAGCAAGAAAGATATAGGGAGAAATGAAGATTCTTCATTGACTTTTCAGACCTCTTGGGTTTTGCTCCACAGCTTCATAATTGAAGGGAGCATTAACCTATAAAGCACTTTATCCTGACCTGTTTTTACTGCCTTAACCCGAAAGTTAAAGTCATGTTTGTCTACAGCTGGTGGGGCAGAGGGATCCCAGAGGTACCTGCTTAGGTCTATAAGGATGCAGGGATGCTGCCAGACAGGCATTTCAGAATGAGGAAATTTAAGCCCAAACTCCTTAACTGTTTTCTAGTGCTGAATTAACCTGCCTGGCACTCCTCTTCTCTTTTACTAAGGTACTGCTGGGGCAAGAAATACCATCAAATAAAACCCTTGCTCTTGCTTAAATCCAAGGGACACTCCAGGAAGAAAAACAAACAAACCAACCCAAAACAAACATCGAAGGAACACAGAGAACCAGAGTATCAATAACCCAATACAAAAGTGAATTTTTTTGTTCTACTCATTCACTGCTCTTTCAAGCCCAAGGAGACACTGCTCCGAGTGATGCAACATGCACACTCCATAGATATCACCAGGATTTCCCCACCTCAAGGTATTAGAGTCATTTTCACAACCTTACTTTAAAAGTCCAAGCACTCCTGTTTGCAGTGGCAGCTGAAGCAGATGTAGAGGGAGAGTAAAAGATGTCACATACAGAGCAACATTTCCCCCTCCCTCTCCTTCAGCTCTGGCAGGATTTGAGGGGGTTGTTGCCCATGGACCTACACACCCCGCCCCCCACTTCACCTCTTTCCCTGCCCTTTACACTCCCAGCTCTGCAGCATCCAGTAGAACTCCAATGATCTCCAGACTCTGAAAACAAGGATTGCCCTTTGCTTTCCACCAGCTGCTCCCCAGTGTCAGTGAATGCCTCTCCATGGGAGAACCACCAAATCCAAAGCCTCTGTGCCAGGAGACCACTGCTCCCACTTGCTCCTTCCCAGGAGCAGCACCCAGGTCTGTGCGAGTCCAGGGGCTCCAACCCAGTAGAGAACTACAGGCTCTCCAAAATCCAATCAGATTTTCACTGGCTGGTTTCAGGGAGGATCCCCAGGCAGTCTTCCCTTCACCTGGGACCACTCCTGCCTTTAAACTACTCTCAAATGGATCCTTTCATCCAGAGAGACACAGCTGCTTTCCCCCAGGATAACTGGGATACTTTTGAAGTTGTTTTGCCAGCATCCAGATCAAGCTGGGTTCATTTTTAATGACATCCTTATGCTCCTGGTACATGGCTACAAAGATTGTTTTGATACTTCAAGAATATTTGACTCACTAGTCAAAATAAAGAACTGGAAATTGAATCAGAACTACCCTTGAATACAGAAACCACTGATTAACATAAGCACCTTCTGTAGGACATGATCTAGACTGACTTCCCAATTAGCTCCGATAGCTGAGTCTGCTGTTGGAGCCAACTGCACAAGACATGGGGCTATTAATTAACTGCTGCAGTTTTCTTCAGCTTCTGTCAGCTCCTAAATTGATTTCTCTCTGAGCAACCAGGTGCATGCATAACACAAGAGGGGGGTGGGGAAAGTGGACAGCCCTTCCTCACCCGAGAACTTAATGTGTCTCCATGGTCTTGTGTCCCTCCCAAAGGAGCACCTGGAGCTGCCTGCCCAGGGATCGTCCTTCCGCTTGGGGCTCTTGTGCCATGCTCCATCCTCACCTCACTGTTAAGCATAAAGTCTTACCCTGGTACCTCGAGTCATGACTTTGAATACAAAGTCTAAGGAGCTGGCTTCAGGTTGGCAAACTTTCCAAAAGATTTCACACAAAGTCACCCAAAGAAAGGTGCAGAGAAAGGCAGCACCCTGCTCCTGCAGATGTGGGGCTGTCCCCACCTGGTGCATCCTCAAAGGGGGCTCCTGGGAGGAGGGAACACCCCACTACTCCTGCTGCACCTCTGCACTGCCCAGGCAGCCCGGCTCATGCTATTTTTATTGCTATTATTGCCAAAATGCATACGAATGAGTTCTTTCCAGGCTTTGCACAATTTTTTATTTTGCTAAGCTGCATTTTCTTTTCCAGAAAGCTGATTTTGATGTAAATCTTGTAAACAGGGGACCGGCTCGTTCAAATGCTGAACACAAAAGCTCTTCTAAAGAAGTAGTTCAAAAGTCTGCAGTTGGCTTAATGAAAGATAGATTGGCAATTAGGTTGGGAAAGTCTGCATGGATTGTGGGGGGAAAGGAGAGATTTAAGGGTTTATTAATTGCCTGGGAGTACATTAGAGGAGAGATGCAAAATAGCAAGAAAGGGTTTATCTCCGGTACCCTTCATTTTTATTACTATAAATGTCCTTGATGTAAAAGGTCCATTGTTAAACCCCACATAAAATGGCTGCACAAGTGCTAAGGCAAATAGATAATTTAGACCTTTAGAAAAATTGTTCAATATTTAAAGTGTTTTCTTTGCAATCAGGTGTACCCATTTTGATTTCTTTTCAAGTTGTACACCACTCCTGAAATGACTACTAGGGGATAATTACAGCGCTTTTCACAAATGAAGTATAGACGGCAAAAGAAAAGCAGCCAAGCTGTCAATATCATGGCAATAACGCACAGACATTGTCTTGCCTCGACACAGAAAGCATCGATCCTCCCTCTGCTGCCACTAACATAAAAGAAAATGAGCAGGAAGGATGTGGCTGCACTGGAGCACCCCACGAGAGGCTGCATTTGGAGTACGGGCAAGGTGGCAAGAGAATGCTCTTAGCTGAGGTTTGATTGTCCCTGAAATTTGTTTTTGCTTAGTTTTGAATCTTGAAGGGATCAACCGTTTCTTTTTAGGGAAAAACCAAACTAACAGCCACTCCCTGTACTCCTTTGCCCAACACTGCCAGACACTCACATGCTCAGAAGTGAAGCGCAGCTCCCCTTTGCCAGCCCATCACACCGAGCCCACCCAATCACAAGGTACAGACTTGGCCAACAGGACCATTTATACGGACAAGATTTCTACCATACAAATGTGAACAAAGAAAATGTCGCCTAACACCATGGTGCAGGTAAAGCCCAGCTCATCATCACTCCAGACCACCCTGCAGAGACATGGCCACAAGTTACTGCTGCCCCAGATGTTCTGCCAGGAAATGTGCAGAGCTCCGAGATCCCATTGCTGGGTAAAGAGAAGCAAAACAGTTAATGTGGGAAAGGAAAAATGATCCTGCTTCTGCTTTTATCTAATCTTAGCTGGACACAGCAGATTATGCAGAATACCAAGGAAAGCAGCATAAGCAAGATCAGTTGGTACTTGAAATTATCCACATTATCTTAAAAATAAATCATGCCTATTGCCCCTTTGAAGTTCTGTCACTATTTTTAATCATGGAGCTGGGGCTTGGCTTTTTAGGTGAATTCATCAGTAATTTATGCTAATAGATTTCTGTGCTGATGCTGTACACATCTCTGTATCTGCCTAGATGCCAGTGCCACGATAACCACAGGAATATCAGCACATCCATGAGCCCCAAGCCAGTGAGTGGAGCACGGCTGCTCTGCCACGTCTAAGCGGGGCTGTGCCTGTACCCCAGATCCTCCCACCCACACGTGTGCTGGCTCAAGTTCACTCACATTCTTCCCAGAGCCAAGAACATTGCAGAAGTGCTTCCATGGTCCAGGGAATCAGTGCCCTGTGACGGTGCCCAGAGCAGCCCCATAGTAGAGCCCCTGGGCAGCAAGCCCTGGCCTCTCTCACCTGCCTTCTCCTCCCAACAGCAGGCACCGCGCAGTTCAAGTGAACCAATTTAATGTAGAATAATGTGAAACGAATCCCTCAGAATATCTCACCTGTGAAGGGTGATTACATCTCTCTCTCATCTAAGAAGGACCTTAAATAATACTAGGTCTTACGGGCTCTGCCTGTGGTTTTGAGATGGAAGAATAGAGGTGTAACCTTCATGGATGAGGGGCTGTGTATTTATTATCTAGCACTGGAAGGACAGAAGAGCGAATAGATCTGTTCAGAAGAAAGCATGGGAAATGAATCACATGAGCAGGACCAGTCACATCGTCATTTGGCACTGGGGGGGAAGCCAACTGCACATGGAACCCCCCCAGCTCCAACACTGAGCCTGTGCAAAGGGAGAGTCTCCACGGGAGGAACCTCCCCCTGCCCCACACTCCATGGGCCAGAGCAAGGACCACAGGGCACATGAAGTCCCACCACAGTGACATCTCAGATCAGTGCTGAAGTGACACAGAAATGGTGTCTCCCAACTGGAAAGTAAGCCAGAGCATTCCTGGTCTTGCTAAGGGGCTGATCCTGAAACAACCCAGCCACAGCCCCAGCACCACAGTGCCCACAGCACCCAGTGATGGGGAAGGGTGCTGGGATACAGATGAGCCATGGTCCAAGCCCTGCAGAGACCCAGGGCCCAATATTTCACAGTGAAAAGGTTCGAGGGCAGTATCTTCACCACAGAGGAGAGACAATGAGTAGGAATTGGCAATAATCTAAATATATGGCAGAGAAGCAGGAATTAATTGGGAAGCTGGTGGTTGCACACCCTCTGTACCTGCCCCAAATCAGTCTCTGGCCTGTAAAATTCATATTGCACTCTGGGTTTGTTTTTATTTTTTTTCCCCTTCTCTAGAGAATCTGAAATATCCGGCTTCAATGGAGCCTGCTGTGCCCTTTGGCATAAGCTTTCCCTAAGTTTCAGTTCAGCTCCCATGCCTTCAGCCTCTCCTATAGTAACAGAGAAGTGGAAGAGAAAGAAAAAGCATTGATAAATCCTAAATTAAAATCAAATCTCAAATTCTACTGGAATTTGCTCAAAAGAAAAGTGAATCAATTGCAGCCTGTTCCCAGCTCTTTAAGGCAGCCTTTTATTGTTTCTAATGAAACAAAAATCAATAAGAAATGCTTCTTATGGTTCATTTTTTAAAGCTCAATACCAGCGATGCAATTTGGTTGACAATTATGAATGATCTGTTATGTCATCCAGCCCTTTTTCTGCTACCCAGCTTGCCAAAGCCTGCAATCATGTGTTATTGCTTGCAGGTACATCTTTAAATATTGGTTTGCTTTCCACTTTTCTACAATGATCATTCAGAAATAAACTGAATTTGCTGATCAATTCCATTGACTTGAAAGCAACAGTTATTAATGCCTTTAGTTTGTTGCTGGCTTCTAAACTTTTCTGATCCATTAGATATGAGCCCTATTGATTGAAAACACACATCCTCGCAGCATTATTTTTCCAAGGTAAAAACAAAGAGCTCTTTACAGTCGCTTTTCCCCAGGAGGCACAGCTTGGTTTTTAAAACCAGCACGAGATGATAACGTAATTTCACCACAATAACTTCCTTTGTGGGTAAAAGTGACAAAGCTATTTTTGAAGTGCTTCATTAAAGATGACTTCATTTTATTTCCAGATCACGCATTCTTCTCTCTCATCTCCTGCTTGCATTTTTCTAGATCTCTTTGCTCCAGCCTGTAGATGCTTGGAGCCACACAAACGCAGGGTGCTTCTCAGCAGCTCTCCAGGAGGCTTCCAGAAAGGCAGGAGGTTTGCTTGCTGTGAGTGTCCCAGCAGACACAGCGAGGCAGAGCCATCCCCCAGTCCATCGCAGGCAATCCTTCCAGATCAATAGCAAGGCTGGAATACATTCATTGTGGAGCAACATGTAACCAAATGCTACATGTCACCATCAAAAATCCTCAGTGAGCAGAGTCCTGGATCTGGCCCTGGTCAGACAGATTTGTCTGTGTTGGATGAGGAGGGTGAGAGAGGGGCACATGAATTAAGTGCCTGGCACTGTCAACGATGCTTTTCTGTGAACTTGCCCCAGATACACAACACTTTTTTTCCTTACTGGAAAGCTACATCCAGGTGGAAGTGTGTGTATTTAGAAAGACTTAGTGCAGAGCCACTGGCTGGGCTCACCCAGTCTCTGCTCTGCAACAGGTCATAGCAACTGTCACAGCATCCCTTCAAACCCATTAAAAATCCAATAAACCTAAGAAAAAATAAGCCTAGAAATATATCTAATTTGACAGTCACATTGGCTGCATTCAATTCTGCAAATCAATTAAACATGTTCTTAACTTGAAGCTAATGAATCAGCTTATTGAAGTCAAAAGATACTTGAAGATGAAATCTAAAGTGCTCAGCATCTTGCAAGATCCAATCCCACCGGAGGTCCCGTCAGTCACAGCAGCTCCCACACATGTTAAGGGTGATTCCACATGCACACCACCCCGACAGGACACATGCCCCCACATGCCATCTCAACAAACTATAGCAAAGTTTACTGGGGGTTAATTAAAAAATACATTTTTTAAGTCTCCAAATGCCAAACTTCAGCAGTTTCAGTGCAATTTACAAACACTGAATGTGATCATTGTGTCTCATTCGGTAGAGAACAAAAAAATCACTTTATAATTCTCTGGCAGGCAGATGCCCTAAATATATCCAACCCTGCCAGGGAAATCTTATGCTTAGAGCAAATATAACATTAGCTGCTTTTCCTTTCAATTGAAGATATTCCTAAAAATGTCCTATCGATCCTGAGAGAGGAGCATCATCCGTTCTCCCCTGGAGTGACCTTGCTGGTGTGAGTGGAAAGTGTACAGCATTTGATCAGCACCATGGGGAAGCTAAACCTGCCCACAGATCTCAGTGCCCTCTCACCACATCCATCCCCACAGCTTCAGGCCCAAAGCTGGGGTGATGGCTCCCTTCTGTTCCCACTGACGGGCAATGCAGTGCAAGGAGGGATGTGACACCCACCAGGCTGAGTCTCCTCAGGGCATACACAGACACAGGTTTGGGCAACAGGAGGTGGGGTGGTTGGGACTGCTGCCTGGCAGAGGGGAAGCACTCACTGAACTCTACTTCAGTGGTTTGTAATTTCAATTACTTGGCAAAGAGTGCAGAGGTTGTGCCTTATCTTCTCGTTCTGCCAGATGCCCTGCCTGGCACCTCTGGAATGCCAGAGGGATGGAGGGGTTAGGAAAGCACACGAACCCTTTTGGGGAAAGGAGAGCATTGGTATTTGTCCTTATTTATGACTTGTGATCATATAGCATGTGATGTGTGCATTCCATGGTGGACTGAAGAAGGAGGAATGAGAAAGAGGAATTCCCTGAAGCCATTTCTGCTTTTTCTCCTTCTTGCTTTTGGAGCATCCTTGGGGATCGCCCTTTTCATAGAGGAGCAGGGTTTGGAGGAGAGAGAGGGTGACACGTTCTCAAGGAGGTTATTTACCAGTGCTCTTGTCTAGAGATCAATGTGTTGAGCCTGGTGAAGAATGATTTCAATTTTGCCTTTAAAACTTGGATCAAACAATGCTGACAGTGCAAACATCCCCACCATCCAGAGATTAAACTTGTTCTGCTGTTTTTAATAGGGACCTGAGTGCATTGCTTGCCAGCGGGCTCTCAGTGCTGTGCTCTCTGTCTTTTAGGAGGTCCCAAGAGCACACTGCAGAAATAACCCATTTGCATCTGCATATTGCTCAAGATGCTTCTGATGCATCAGGGCAGCATCAGACCCGGGAGGGCCCTGCAGGACAGAACAGAAAAAGCATTCTGAAAACGGGGAAACTGGGTGCAAAGGTATGGTAGTCAAGCAAACTAGATTTAGTTCTGGATTACCACAGGCTGTTCTTGCGACCTTGAACAGTTCCCAGTGATTGAGGGCATGATGGCAGTGCGAGGACATGAGTGTCCTATGCAGTGTTTGAGTTTATAAGAGGTCTATATTCAAACATCCAAAGCAATTTATAGCAAGAGGTACCCTTGGCATACAGCATCTCCTGGGAAATGACTGTCTAGCTGAGGTTGATCACCCTTGACTTCACCTAGAGCTGTTTACTCCCTGAGCCAGCAATTAATCCCACTGTCTCCCCACCCCTAAGACTTGGCTGTGAAAAGCACACACCCAACAAAAGCAATAGGTTGCTGCTGGAGTCAATGACATCTCTTATCAAGCGCAACTGCACCTGGTCCTGGGAGGTCCCTTTGCCCACCAGTGTAACGCAGAGCAATGCAACAAACCAGGAACAGTCCCCAGGATCTGATGATTTAGTAATCACAGAACCCACTTCTGTAATTCATTGCCCAGGAAGGACCAGATCAAGTCTCCAGCCTACTCTGTTAAGCTTCTAGCTGCATTGCACAACCCACAAACACAAGCCAAGTCCACCAAAGCGCTTCTTTCAGAAAAGTAAATGTGCCCCCACTGTTATGCTGTGCCTGACAGACAGATCATAAGCCTCTGCTAGGATCATATAGTGATTCTTTTTTGTTATGAAAATAATACAAATGATGGATTACGCTTTGATGTGAGTTAAGGAGCAAGCAAGCAGCATGTCTGGAGGCTTCACCAAACTCAGACAAGAGCCCTAAGAGTGGCACAACATCACAGCAGCTTTCTTGCCAAGGAAAACTGCCCAAAGGCTTTGATGCTTATTAGCTGCCTTCAGCTAATGAGTAAATTGCAGTAAACAGGATGAGGTGCATTTTGGCTTTTTCCAGAAGAGCATAATTCCTAAAGTACTACTTTAATGGCTGCAGGAAAGGGCAAGTTTTTCCCAAGAAGCTCCGGGAGCGTTTGCTTCCCAAGCTTGTCCCACTGCCAGCCACAGCTGACCTGTCATTGCACTCTGGTTTTGCCCAGAGAGAAACGTCCCTTCATCCTTGTTCCAAAGCCCAGCACTAAAAGGCAGGCTGTGCCTCAGAAGAGTCCTTGCTCTATACTGGCAAACTAAAGGGAAAATCAGGTATCCATTGTCTCATTCCCTCACCCGTGGCTGTGAGCTCCTCCGGCAGCACGAAGTCTGCCTGAGCACTGGTCTGTGACAGTGTCAGAGCATCACTGCTCGTTACTGCAATACAAATAACGAGCAGCCACGTACAAGAAAAGCTCCAGGCTTTTCCCTTTAATCCAAGATGCCTACAGCATTTCTCTTCTGCACCCAGGAGGTCTCATCCCAGGCTCAGCACCTATTTTATGGGGCACTCCCCCCACTGCTCTCCTTCCAGCTGGAAGGACCAAAGGGGAGCAGGCACAGCTGAGCTGGCCCCGGGGCTCACCTCTCCCCCTCAATGCAGCCCAGGCTCGTGCTCCTTCCCCAGTCCCCCTTTGTCACCTTTACAGAGTTAGTGCCTGTGCTGCTTGCCATTCACTTAGCCCAAGTTGTAGAGTGTGATTAAACTTGTCCTTAGCCACTCCAGAGTGGCAGACACGGCTGCCACGCTCTGCCAGCAGCTGATTTATTAGTCAGTTCTGTAAGACTTTAATCTGCTTGGAGGATTTTTTTTCTTTTTTACTAATTCATAAATGGGCATCTTTATATCTAAGCTCTAGAGGTCAAATAGGGAGTAGTTTGACTAAACTGGTAACACAAGGCTGTGTGACTGCACCTCTCCAGGACCACGTTGTCCCACAGTGAGCATCCAAGCCCAGCACTTTCAGGCTGTATCTCACCAAAACACGTGAAAGTATTATGAGAATTGTGACTGCTTTCCAGGAAAGACATGCATTAACTTCCAATTGAAGCAGGAGGGCACCTGATGTCCCTGTTCCCCAGGTACAGCGTGCAGATGAGCCCTGACCGATTCCGGGTGGTTTTGGCTTTTGTCTATCAAGACCATCCAGAGTCCAGCTCACCCCTGGGCTCCCCCAGCCTGGCCAGAGCAGGCACAGCCACAGCCAGAGCTTTCTGTGCACTGAAGTGCCTCGGGGATAAGAAAACAAAGTAGGATTTTTATCAAATAGAAACTGTCCAGAATGCATAACTTTGGCCAGACCTCGCTCTCCCTTCCCCCAGTGAATGCTTATGAAACAAAAACAGTTATGCAAAGTTATTCACTTTTTGCTTTTGTATTTTTAAAAAAGCCAACACAAAATATTTCTCTATATACAAATGTTTTAAATAGCTACTGTTTACTGGACACAGTTCTGGTTCTCTCTTTGCATTTGAAATAAGCAAAAGCTTTCCACAGAAAGTTACGAAAATAAACTCTAAAGAGGGGCTCATTATTTTTCCTAGGGCTTTTTCACATCAGGTTTCAATATGCAAGTCATGTTCCCACCATGGAGTGGAAGGCCGTGCAGAGCACAGACACCAGATTTTGCATACACTGGCTAAAATAAAGCCACATCAGCTCTGTGTTACTGCACCAAGACCTGCTCAAAAATATTATTGTTGTCTCATCACCAAAGAGAAGAGATACAGAGAAATCGTGGTGATGAAATTCAGTCAATGTATTTCTGATCCAGATTTAGAGCCATGAGAAGAAAATAACAAAGTCCTGTACAAGGCATCTCCTCAGCCACTGCTGGACACCGGAGCGGGGAGCCGGGTGCTCCCAGTGTGGAGGCAACCACTGATTCTCCATGGGGTTTGCACGTCCCTGCCTGTCCAAGGGGGCAAAACCCAACCAGCCCACAGGACCCTGCAGCAGCCGGTCCCTCCCTGTGTGCCAGACAGGACACAGCTGAGCCACCCTTAAACAAAGGGATTTCATATCCTTTCCAGGTGCAAGATGGACTCAGAGACAAAACACCAGTGATCTGAGGGAGCCGTGTGCCTGGTTTGTGCTGAAGGACCCCAGGGAAGAGCCCCCTCGCCAGCTGCAGGGTTCTGGGGCTCTCACTGCTTTTCTTCCAGGCCACATCTTTCTCCTCCCTCCAGCTCTCACGGGACAAACACAACCAAGTTATCTGGAAGCCCTGGGTGGATTTTGAGCCCTGCATCTGCTCCACAGCCAAGGGAGGACTCTGACAATGGTTTACAGACCAAGGCCAGAGCTCCTGGCCTGGGGCACACCAGTGTTGGCCCACTCGGGGTGTGCTCAGTGGCACCGGCCACCACTGGAAGGAGAGGTGATGTCCCAGCAGCATCGGCCAGACTCCAGTACCACCATCCCTGACAGCATCACCAGTCACTGGGGCAGCTGGGGAGAACTGGGAAAACCAGAGAGTATCTTCAAGCTACATTTCAAGAATGAATTTGTTTTCTATCTTTTGAAATTAGTTTCCTCTGTTTTCTTAACACCTTTAAAATACCAAATAAACATCAGATTTTAAGATGATAATAAAAAGCAGCATTTCCCTTCCTATGAGTAGGACTGCAGTGTATGGGGGAAGCCTCCCACACTCCCCTTCGATCCATAAATACACACACTGCACAATCCCTCTCGACAGGATAAAACATGAAGCTGTTCACCGATTGCTAAGCTGAAAAACACCAAAATTAACCTCGTGCCCAGGCACCGACAGCCATGAATACCAAGTATTTAACAGCACAATGGTCTGTTTTGGCACTGGTTTTAAGCAGAGCCTCACACCAGCTTAACCCAAGGTCCCTGGGAGCCCGTGCTGGATGCAGCCAGGTCTCCTCACCATCCGGGTCGGGAGGGAATTGCTGTCGGCAGCAGCCACCTCTCGCAGCATTTTGCCCAGTGGCCAATGCCCACTGCTATGGGAAAGCCGTTTTCTCCTGGACATCCCATCCCACCCCCTTCCCAAGGCAGGAACCTCCTTATCCCCCCATACATCAGGACTTCCACCGACAGCAATTCCCAATAGTGCCTTATTTTGTTCCGAATAGATCTGGCCAGAGCCAGTCACAGCATCCCCACCCCACATTTAAACTTTCTCCGAATGTGCTGGAACAGCTGAGAAATTCGCTGTGAATTGGAAACAGGCCTGGGTTTGCAAGGGGATTGGGAGAGAAGACTGACTGCAGCTGGCCAAATTAATTCCCAGTATAATTCCACTGAAGTCCGATTTTAACAGGCATTCGAAATAATGTGCTCTTTCCTTGCCCTTTGCATGTGTAGAGGAAAAAAAGGTATTAACAACTCATTCCAGATCTTTGCATGGGTAATTAGACATGTGGGTAGTAAAGTGCCCTGTGCACTCACGGGTTGGCCGGTGACCAACCTTCTGCTCAGCCAGTTGGTATGCTTGTACAGGAGAAAAAAAGAGATGCCTATCCTGGGTGTCACACGATGGGCCTGGCTCTGAAGCTGACAGGTGGAAAATAAATCACATGAGAATTTATCAGAAAGCCGAGGAGCATACCAAGTTCTTTGTAAACTGGTTCCATGTAAAGATAATTGCAAGCAGAGTCTAATTCTGCAGTCTCTAATTTTCTTGTCTGACTAAGCAGGCATAATTTACACCCATCAGTTGCAAATGGCTTCTCCCACCAATCCTAAAGATAGAGAGCTTCTTTTTTTTCAAAAGAAAATAAAAAAAGGATGATTTCCTACATCTACAGAAAGAGGATGAAAAACACATGCAAAGGCTGTCTGACACAAATATGTATTTCCACTCAGCCTAGTTCAAAAGATCATGCTGCTGCACAGCCAAGGGAGCACTTGACAGAGCTGAGTGGCCAAAACAGCTTCTCCTGTCTTGGGGCGAACATGTGGTGTGATAATCCTAATAATTTAAACTGGTCTTACTTATTCATTTGTTCCCTGTTGCCCTTTTCAGCCTGTAAGACATGCTACATTGGTACAGATTTGCCCGCTGCCATACAAGGCTGACGAGCAGCCAGGGCACGTGTGGCTCCACATGCCCAGGGATCTCCCAGCCTCCAGGCACCAGGACAGCTCTGTCCCTGCTCACTGCCACTGCCCCACATCCACAAAGCCCAGGCAGCTCTTCACCTTCTGCCGTGTTTCTGCTGCCTCGAGCACCAGGAAGGACACAGCCTGGTCTCTCAAAGTTCCCATCTCCAAGTTCAAAACCAAGATCACATCAAAGAAGTGGCGGATCAAAGGAGTCCCCACCTGGGAGGCACCTACTGAGGGTCTCCCTGCGCAGGGTTTGGTGTGAGAGCTGGCATGGGTACAGCCACCCCAGCATCAGCACTGGAATCACTCCCACGACCTCCCACCACCCCAGCAGGCAGAGACCAGCCAACAGCAGGGACTCACTGGGTCCCATCCCAGGCGCTCAGTGCCCATGCTCACTGCTTGCTGTGGAGGGGTCTGCAGGAAAGCAGCCGTGCCAACTGCTGCCCAGATGGGAGCAAAGGAGCCTTTTGATCTGTTTAGACACTCAGTCCCCACACACAGCTCTGATCAGAGCTTTCTCTGTAGCACTGGCCCCTGCAAACACCCCTGTGTGAGCACAGAGTGCAGCAGCCGGTACCGACTCCCTCGGCGTGTTCCCAGTTCCTGCTCCCCAGTTTGACAGGAGCTCGCCTTCCCCCCGTGACTGCCTGACTCTCACGATAATATATTCAGCAGAACTGGATACATTTCAAACCAGCTATTACACCACAGTATGTTCCAACACAAATATATGCAGTGTAGTGCAGCAACAATTCTTCCAGGAGTATTGCTGTGAAACACAGATTGCAGAAAAAAATGCATTTCCCTGCCTGCCCCGGGGCCCTCGCTGTGCAGGGGCTGGCAGGCACTGCCAAACACACTCCCCTAGCAAGCTGGCAGGGAGTTATTTAGAGACAATAATCCTGATGAAAATTTAACAAGTGGAAAGTCATCTGTCCTGCAACGAGCTGCACAACACCAAGTGGCTTCTGGCATTTTCCTCAGTCCCTCCCACCACCAGAACCACCGGTTCCTCCATCGCTGGGAGCAGAGCATCACTGTGCTGCAGCAGGAGAAGCCCCTGCTTGGGCTGTGGGTAAAGCATGGGAGAACACAACACTTTTCCCACTGCAGATGAAATTATGATTAGGAAGTGGAAATTTTTCCTCTTTCCCCCCCACAAGCGAGATATAACACAAAATTACAAGAAGTTTGTGGGGACAGACAATTCCTTGATGTCTGCTTCTGCAAGAGCTCCTGGAGCATGGGTGGCACCATCACCTTGGCCCAGCTGCTTGCAAGGAGTCAACGCCTCTCCCAGCAGCAGAGCCCAGGCAGACCCCAGCTCTATGGGCAAAGGCAGCTGCTCCCCAGGGGTGCTGCCATGCCCAGCCTAATACAACCCTTGGCGCTCATCAGCACAATTACAGCTCCCCAGATGATTATTTCTGAAGGAACCCTTACTGTAGCTAGACTTGCCATTAAAAAAAATAAAAATAATCTCCTGCGGCATATGCAGAGCTGCAGGAGGAGTCAGAGTGAAAACCAGAGTGTTAAAAGAAAAGGGGGAAGAAACGAGCGCACGATCAGACAGGAGAGGAAAGAAAAGAAGGATTCTTCATCATGGGTGAACCTGTGAACCGCAGGCTTAAATTTAATTTAGCAACCCATCAATCAAGCTGCTGGGTGTCAAAGTGAAGGACTGGCTGGGACTGCTTCAGTAGAGGGCACTCAAGTCCCAGAAATCTGCATTTGCCAGCCCTGGTATATATACTCTCCAGTATTTTAGAAGACGACTTCAGCACATGAATCTCAGTAATGTGAGCACTGGGCCTCATAACTCACATTGATTGTGGTTATATTACACCTGATGCATATAAATCTAAACAAAATGCATGTGGATGTAGCTAATTCAAACGAACCAGTTTAGATACCATTAAAAAAAATAAAGAGAAGCCTCTTTTTTCTTCATTAGCATGGAAAAATGCCACGGCTATAGAAATGCTTATGTCTCTTTCTGCAAGGTTCATACCTCTGCTGCTGCTCTGAGGCATGAATCTTATTTGAAAAGGTCCTTTGTCAATCAGCATTTTTCCCTAGATATTAATTTCAACATTTCCTCCGCTTTCGCAAGCAGTTCCTTTTCATACTCAAAAATAAAAAGTCTGACATTCATAGTCTTTAAGAGCAGCCATAAATATACAGCTTTATTTGTAGGTGAGAGAACTGAGATTTTTATATGTATAAAAAAACCCTAAAACATACACGAGTATCAGAGTCCTGTCTGTGTAATAAATGATGCTCTAAATACCACACAGACTCACTGTAAAAAAGGCAGCATGAAAATCCAACATATCCAAATATCCTCACAGCAAACTAGGAATAACCAAATGACGACTTCTGAGTGGTACACTGTGTTCATAAGTTATAAATACAGCAGCAAATTTGCACTAATTGATGTACTATGAGATAATGAATTACCACATTAGAGCTGTTTTCACAGAGGTTGTGAACTGGGCAAACACATTATGTTTTTAGCATCACCGCAACAAACTGGAGAAGAACACAAAAGCCCTTCTGCTACCTTTGGTTGTCCTTTAGCAAGGCAACAGCCACAGGTGCCTGAATCAGGTCCTAACTCACCCCAGTATGAATCTGCCCCCTCTCTGCAAGGCCGGGCAGAGGCTGTCCCAGCTCAGCCCCATGTCCCACCCATAGCAGGGCTTACAGCACTTACCTGTAGGGTCACGTTGGGATGGAGTCCTGGTCCTGTGACGTGCTCTGTTATTCTTACAGCTCCATCCTCCTTTTTCAGCCATTTTGTCTTTGCTATAATGACATGCTGATGACTTAACGGCCCTGCAGCTGATGGGGAGCTTGCCCGAATGGTTTGAGGTCATTGCTGTCAGGTGTGGGCCCGGGCAGCCCATCCACAGGTGAGGTACAAAGTCAAATTGTCTTGTGTGTGTGTGTAAATCTAAAGGCAACTATGGTGCGACATCTAGGAGCTGTTTCAAACTTATCCCTCTTTAAATCATGACACAGAGCAGCCCTGGGCTACCCTGGGAGGGCAGCAGGATGCTGCCAGGGGAGAGGAGCACTGCCAAGCCACGGGCAAGGGATGGGGCTGGGGGACAGCGTGGGGACTCAGGGAAGCACAGCTATGATGTGCTGCACGCTGCTCAGATTGCTTTGGGAAGGAAAGGCCACACAAGCCCTGAGCAAGCAGACCTGCAGGTCCAGAGCCCACCTCTACCTGGAGTCCAGGAACACTTGGTTTGCCATCCCACTTCTGATAAATGATTACTCCTGTCCTGCCTTTCTGAGCAGTGCAGACTCCCTGCTCTGACCTACATACACGACAAGGACTATTCACGACCTCCATACACCCGCTGGATACTAACCACATAAGATAATAAGAAATAAATTATTTGTGCTGGTACTGCAGTAGGACCCAGAGGCTGAAGCAAAGGTTGAGCTTTATTAGTGCCTGGTGCCAGCAGAAAGGCAAGAGACAGCATCTTGAAACTAATGAACTAACAATATATCATCCTAGCTGCATTTTAATTTAAACAGTGCACAAAATCTCAACCTCTGTCCCAAGTTACTGAAAATCAAACCCTTTTCTCCACATGCTGGAGTCTGCAAAGAGCAAAGAACAGCCACAGAAGAATAAGCCCTCTCTACCCTCTCCCTCCCAACAGGTTTGTGGGGCTTTTTTATCTCCAGGTGCAAAGACTCACCAGGTTGTGACATTTAATTTTATGACAAGTTCACAGAAACAGCTGTCCCTCATTTGAGCAGTAAGTAAAGAAAATTTCTTCCATGCCCTTTTGCTATATCTTCTGCTTTTTGGTGTCATGAGGGATAAAAATATCCTTCACATGCAAGACCCTTTTCTCCAACTGCCTTTGACACTGGTGAGGTTTCCTGCTGGCAGCCGGGGGCTCAGCCTGCCCACGGTAAGCCGTAACAACAGCCCTCCTCTGAGCCTGAACTTCTGCTCCGTGCTTTGAAGATGCTCAGTAGTGCCTTTGCCTCTCTGGCTTGGCTCTCAGGTAGGAGTAAGAAAAAGTCTCCTCCACCATGACACAATGCTGAGAGCCCAGGTCATGCTCTGGGGAACCTCCCCATCACCCCAGACCAGGATCAAACCACGGCACCGGGTGCCCGGGGAGGCTTCAGGAGGGGTTACACCAGGAGGGGCTGGTCCTGCCACGGGCGTGCAGATCGCCCAGAGACTCGTTCCTCTTTTCCTTCCCATGCCGTGAGGATGTCAGCTACCGGGTGCCCTGGCCAATGCCCCATGGCTCCTGCTGAGCAGAAGCAGCCGGAGATCAGACATCGCTGCGATGGGCGCAGGGGCTGCCCCCGCCCCGGCGGCTCCGCTTCCCTGCAGCGCCCGGGCTGCTCCGGGCTGCTCTCAGCTGCACCGCCCGCCGACTTTTCCGTCGGTTTTAGACCGGTAACGATTTGCGTGTGTTCCCGCTCCAGTCCATCCACCCAGGCTGAGGGAGGCTGGTCCGGGACGAGCGGTTTGTGCTCAGGAGAGCGATCAGGGTTTCCCACAGCGCTGAGCTCGCTTCTGGGGACAGCGGTGGACAAGGAAAATTAACAGGATGAACAGATACGGAGTAATAGTATGTTTGTAAGAAAATTAAAGATTTGCTCTTCAGATGTTCCAGGCGATGTAGTTAGCAGACAGCTGGCAAATGGGAGCGATTGGAAATGATGGAATAGATCAAATTATTTAAATGAGAAAAAATACATTTGCCCCAGCCTAGCCCAGCGAGTTGACAAAGCAGCTACTTATCTGCTGCATGTGCAGCCCTTTGTCTCTGTCACCGAGGTCATTAAACTCGCGGCTGCGGAGCCGGTGCCGGGCGCCCGCCGCGGGTACCGCCGCTCCCGCGGCCCCGG
>VZRW01007882.1:284983-345097 GCA_013398125.1 Aegotheles bennettii | reverse complement strand
CGGGGCGGGGAGCGCTGCTCGGGAGCCGCGTCCCGGCGCGGAGGGGCTGCGGTGCCGCTGGCGCGGGGGGCGAGCAGCGCCCTGGGCATGGGGCGACGGGCGTGCCGGGCATCGGGCGGAGAGGAACGGGGTGCTGAGTACCCCGAGAATGCGGGTGCTCAGCCCCTGAGCAGGGGGATGCTGAGCCGGCTATGAGGAGGGCTGCGGTGCCCGGTACGAGGAGGGTTGCAGTGCCCCGGAGAAAGAGATGCTCGGTGCGAGAAGCGGTGCGGTGCCGCTGCGAGGAGGGGTGTTTGCCTGCGGCAATAGGGGTGCTGTGCAGAGGTGCTTCGACCCAGGGACAGAGGTGCCCAGCACTAGGGCCAGGCAGCCCAGGGGGCCGCGGCACCCAGCCCCGCTGCCTGGAGGACGCCAACAGGCTGGCTGTGCCACCGCCACTGTGGGAGCCAGGCGTGTGTCATTAAACTGCCAAGGTTCTGGGGAAAATTAATTTTTAATAATGTTACATAAAGTAATTGGAGAGATAACAGCTTGGGAAAGAGTCTACAATCTTTCTTTTTCTAATTAAACGAGATACTTGTTTTAAGCCTGTCATGTAAAGAACGGCGCTGGTTTCCTGTTACATCGCATGTACTTTGCCATCTGTACACATTCTCAGGGATTTGCTGTCTGCCCAGTAAAAATTATAAGGACAGGTTTACCTGTCTTTTCGGGGACCAAATTCTAACCCAGAGAGAAACCAGTGAAAATGGAATAGATTTGTGAATATTTTAAAGTTGAAAAAATGGGTCCAATTTATCACAGTGTGACTGCGAGAAGAAAACTAGCAAGAGGAAAATGCCAGTCCTGAGGGACAGCCACGTTCTGAGTGAAACACTGACACCTCTAGCACAGTTTCAAGTGACTGCACTGCCCAGATTGTCTCATGGTCAAGGGCTCGATTCCTGGAGGGTGAACATCTGCTCTCCCCTGGAATTCTGTGGACAAGGTGCTCCAGGCAGATGTGGTCCTGTGCATGTTGTGGTGCCAGAAATGCTGGTGGTAAAGGTTAATGGACCTGCCACTGGGGCCTGGGCTCTGGCGGCTGCTGAACTTTGATGAGAGCCAAGCTGCTTGGTATGCTCAGCCACCGCCTGGCACAGCTGGAAAGGTTTTGTGTGACACAAACCCCCTCCCAGGAAAGCTCCGGTTGCTGCTTTGCCAGCCCCACTGCGTAAGCGGGGAGGAGAGTCCCGCGGTGCCATGGCAGAGGCCCCCCCAGTCTACCCCCAGCCTGTCCCCACCAAGACCACTGCAGCGCTGCGGCCGCGTTTGTCTTCCCAGTGGGTCCCAGATCCCCACCAGGACCATAGGCCACGTGCCAGGGGGTCCTGGCACAGCTCGGGTGCTGGTCTTGCAGCTCATCCTGTTTTGGCTTGGCAGCACTGGGCCTGATTCTTGGTGGCCAGAGCCAGTGCTGCCAGGCAGGCTCCGGAGGAGCCAGGAAGTGGCTGCTGCTGCGCAGGCAGATGCTGGCAGGGGAATGGGCTGTGGGCACCAGGGTGGGGGCTGCTGACACCCCTGGGAATAGCAGCGTGTCTCGTGGGAGATGTTCAGGCCCAGGAGTATCCCTGTGGCTCTGTGGAGATGTTTAGCCTCAAGTCCAGGTTGTCCTGAAAATGGGTTTTCTAGACAGGGATCAAAGCAATTGCACAAAAGGAGCTTTCAACATGGAAACTGCTGCCAGCCCTTCGCCGAAATCACTGGGCTTTGCTGGAGCTCTGCTACCCTTTGCCTTGAGCTCCCTGCTCAGCTCGGAGGCTGCCCCAGGAGCAGGGTGCTGGACTGGTGTGAACACAGCGAGGTGGCATGCAGGGAGGGAAGCAGGGAGGGAGGGAAGCAGGCAGGCAGGCAGGAAGGGAAGCAGGCAGGGGGGGAGGGAGGCAGGCAGGCAGGGAGGCAGGAAGGGAAGCAGGCGGGGAGGGAGGGAAGCAGGCAGGCAGGGAGGGAAGCAGGCAGGGAGGGAGGGAAGCAGGCAGGCAGGGAAGCAGGCAGGGCTGCCCACTGCAGGAGCACGGCTGTGCACCACCTCTGCCAGTGCTGCTGCGCCTTCCACAGGAACAGCCTTGCTGTAAGCGCTGAGAAATACCCAAACATCCAGCACCTCATTTAGCCTTTTTCTTGATCAGTAAAATAAGAAACTTAAAGATCAGAAAAAAGCTCTGAAGGGAGATCTGTGTTTACCTTCGCTTTCAGCTAAAACTGGCACAATTCTGACCTCTTTTTCAGCCCACTGGAAAATTGCAGCTTTTTTCCCCTGCATTAATTTGTGCAAAGATTCCCTGGCTTTCAAGTAATTCTTTTAATTATTGGGTTATGCCAAGAAGTGGAGAACTGCAGTGGAGAATAAGTATTGCTTTAGAACTGCGAATCAAACCAGAGAGAAAACTGCTAACTTTTAAAAGCTCTCATTTTCCTATGAAGCTGACCATTACAATAAATACAGGGAGAGATATCTAAGAAAGGGAAGGAAAAGCCAAAGGTGCTTTTATCTATCACAAGTAAAATATAAATATTTAATCTATGAATCTAAACATAACCTATACATATACAGGTACAAAGAAAATCTGTTCCTCTGTGGGATTTTTTTTTTATGAAGTAGGAGTTCGTATCTGAACCTCACTCCACAGCTGTTCAATTCTTATACAATCTGTTAAATATTTGGAAATGCCTTATCAGAAAACACCACCTAGATCTGCTGCACACTCAAGGTGCTCGATACAGCTCTGAGTTACTCTGCTATAAAGACAGATATCTGTACCGCTATGAGCAGAGTTACTCTGTGTTTACACCACTGTGACTGAGAGCAGGCTGTGATGCTGCCAGCCCTGCCTGCGGAGGAGATCAGTGAGATTATTCCTGTTATTGAGTGCTGCACGGAGCACCTGAGCATTTTCAATATCATGGCCCCATACAGTTAAAGCAGATGAAGCTACCGCAGATACCCTATTTACCTAACCTTCCTCTGAGATTAACAAGCAGTAGTAGCACCCCTTCAAAGTGACGGACGAGAGCCTGATGCCATTTTGTGGAGCCTGGTGGCACTGGCTGTGACACGGCACGTGGGGGCACTGGGGACGGTGTCACAGGTGGAGCCCGATGGCCCGGCGTGGCACAGCAGAGCGGGTTCATGGCTGCGCCTCTGCGGCACCACCGGGACTTAGGGTGATTATTTTGATGGCTGGTGTGTTAGCAACACATACGTGCAGATCAGATGGATGCCAATGGTTTGAGATTAATAAGTAATTGTAAAACATAGACCACAGGAGCCGTCAATCCAATTCCAGCACTTGCATTTGCTGATCAGTGGGTTTGTTTGTGTTCAGGTGCTGCTGGGGGGGTGCTGCCAAAACCCTGCAGCCCCACTGACATTGTTCCCCTTGGCCACCCCTGCTCTGGTGAGGAGAGCAGCAGAAGTGGCACCTGCCACCCCTCTGCCAGCCCTCTTTGGTTGGGGTTGACAGGCAGGGTCCCAGCCTCCCCTGCACTTGTCCCCCCCCAGCCCCTCTGCTCCTTGCTGTGCCCTCCCTCTGCAGCTCTGCCTGGGAGGGATTTCATTTTGCTTTCTACATTTTCAAAAGGAATCACCTTTACCTCTGGGTTCTTGCTGCTGTTCTGGTGTTTCTACTGAGATTTTATCCCTGCTGGTATTTGTGGCAATAATTATCCTTGAGCATGTTTGAAAGTCCCAGTCTTGTATCACTGGAGTCCCTGTGAGCAGGCTGGGGCTCCAGCTGAGCTTTTAAACAAACAGTCCTGCATGGAGGAATTTATTGGATTTTATTTCTTGTATTCTCTTTCTAAGCTGTGTTTGCTTGGAGAAGGGGTCGGGGCATTGATTGTTTGCATGATTTGCAAGTAACACAGCAAAGACAATCAAATTGGATTGGAGTCTGTGTGGGAAAAAAATCATTATTTTATATAAATATATAGAAAACAAATTCTGTGGATAATTATCCTCCTTTGTGTGATTGGCTTTCCTGAGGCTTATTATGCCTGTCTGGAATTTTATTTTGAAATCACCTTCCCACACTCTACAAACCAAGTTTTATTTTTAAAAATAAAGGCAACAGCAGGCTTTTCCAGCTGAGAAAGGCAGTGCCCATGGGGCTGGGGGCTGTGTGGCTGGGGGGTGGGAGGATGCTGGAGTGGTGATCCTCAGACAGGTGATCTGAGTGCTTTCCTGCTCAGCTGGAGCCTGATGGCCAGGCTGGCTGGTGGCTCTCGGGCTGGGGGTGTCCTCCAAAAAACCTGAAATTCACAGGATTTCTGTCCGTGGCTGTGGAGGCGATGGAAGGTGGCAGGGAGGGAGCAGCAGGAACAGAACTAAGAGCAATTCCTTTCCCCCTCCTGAAGCAAATGGCTCCAGAGACGCAGCCCTGTGGCACCCGAGGGGAGCCCAGAGATGGTCACTGGGGGCCTCTTCCCACAGCAGCCAGGTCCTGCCCTCCGCTGCCCAGGGTGCAGCAGAGCTGGGTGTCCCCTGGCCCGGGGGTAGTGGGGGGGGCTCAGCCCCAGCCCTCTGTGCGGGGGTGAAGCTGCAGCAGTGCTGGTGCTGCCCTACACGGGGTGCAGGGGATGAGGATCTGGCCCTGAGCCTGCCGAGCACACCATGGACTGCACCAGGGTTCTGCTTTCTGCATTTCCACTGGTGCAAGGGAAGTGCTGCTGGTTTGTTTCGTTTCCCCTGTTTTTAAATTGTTCGGTTGTCTCTGTGATCCCTCCTGTGTTTCCACGTGCATCTCTGTAGCCAAGCACCCATTGCTCAAGCGTTTAATGGCTGATAGAGTTATTTCAGGTCAGGAGATGCTTTGTGTGTTAGATAACATACTCCAGTAATTTCAGCAGGATATAAGGGTGGCAGTGTAAATTGTTTGGTGGCAAATTAATTCTGAATACATTTGAATAACAATGTTACCTCTTTATCGCAAAATTGTCTAGTTATTTGATCTTGGCATCCTCTTGAGAACTTCATACAGGAAATTAAGATCAAACCACAAACCAGCAAAAAATGGGCCCTCATTCATCACAGGGCAGGAGTGCAGCCAAAATCAACAGACCTACTTAGTGCCAGGCTGCTTCCTCAGGGCAGGCCTGATCCCCAACTGTGTGCACCAGCACAGCCACATCCCCTGTGACCGAAAGGCAGCAGATTTGTGCAGGATCTGAGTGGAGAAGGAGCCTCACTTGGACCCTGTGTGCACAGGCAGGGGTGGGTGCTCTGCCCAGGCACATGCAGGTGCTGCTGCAGTGAAACCGCCAGCTCCTCGGTTGGGTTTAGCACCCACAGGTGCAAATCCACTGCCACCACTTCAGACTGAATTTCTTCATCTTTGGATCTTTTTATTGATGAAACTAAATAGAGTTTATTGTGAAAAGGGTTCTGTAGAGCCCTCACGATGCAGCCATGAGCAGAACACATTAAAGGTAACTCACACTCCAGCAGCGCTGGGTCTCTTGTCCTGGCAAATGAAGAGCTCCTCGGGTGCAGATCAGCAGTTTCACTAAATCAGCAATCCCAGATGAACTCCAGCTCCCCCCTGCCCCTCGCCTGCTGTCCCCGTGGCCAGTGAGGCCGGCATCAGCAGGGGGCTCTGCGCCTCGCTGGCTGCCCACCCCGGCCACTGTCCTCCTTCCAGCTCCTAACGCTGCTTTCCTCTATTAGCTCTCATCACTAATTTCTGAGCATTTATGTGGAGCAGCTCAGCCAGCATAGCTACGATGCTGGAGCCTCTCATGGAGACACAATATCAAATAAAGCCCGGCGCTGCACAGCCTGTTCGGAGCAAGCATTAAGCCTCGTAATCCAATGTACGGCGTTTCCCCAGCAGTTATGCTGTGCAATCTCCTCTCCCTCATTTTGGCTAGGGGTTTAATGTGATGCCGTCTAGACTCCTTTTTCCCTTTGCATACTTAGCAGCCAGGCTGCTGGAAGTCTCTGGGTAAGGCAGATAACGAGTTGAAAGCACTACAACTCCATGGGCGAGGGGGGAGAGAGGCAAATGCTGGAGAGGAGCTGAGGGCTGAGCGTGAGGATGGAAACTGCGTGATGGCGATGTTGCCAAAGGGAATGGGTGTGATGTGAGGAGTGCTGGGTGTCTCAGAGCCAGGAGAACTGAAGCTGCAGTGCCTGCAGATGTTGCTGTGTGCAGTGGCTGCACAGGGGATCCTGGTGCTCCACCTGGAGGGCCCCTCAGAGACTTGGGCTCGTTTTTTCAGGCAGGGATTGTCCTGTTTTGGGCTGATGTGGAGGGGATTCAGGTGTGATGGGGGTTGTGCATCACTGCTGTTGTTCATTACCAGTGGAAACAGGGATCATGTGCTGGTATTTATCACTTATAACAAAGCTGAAATTAGGGCCAGGTCCTCACCGCAGGCAAGAGCCCTGAAAGCAGGTGGAAGGCTCAGTTCACTTCTTTGTCTTTGCTCCAGCACCAGCTTTTCTCTGTGGCTGCCTCTGTTAACCCCTTCTGCTCCTTCCAGCCCCCCTCACAGGGAGCCTTCCTCTGACATTACAGCTCCATCCCTCAGGTTTGCACCATGGGACACCACATCGAGTGTCACCTGAGTGCTCACCAGCATCAGTCCTCGTGCTCTAAATCTACAGTGAGACACTGTGCATAAGTACACAAACACAGATGTGACAGCTCCGTTATTTCTGGGAGAGAAGAGGAGCAGGAAAATGTCATTGGGCTGCACATGCTGCTCAGGAGAGCCCTGGCTACCCCTGCACCAGGGGCAACCCCCAGTGCTGCTCTGAGCTTCCCCCTACGCACACCAAATTGTTCAGCCTCTGCAGCAGTGTAAATGAGGACAGGAAAGCAAACACCATGGAAGTGTCCCCCCACCTCAACCAGACACCGGTGCTGCTGGGGAGGGTCTGGAGAGGCCCTGGTTGGTGCCTGGCTCAGCCCTGCTGGAAACCGATGCACCAAAGGTTCACCCACTTGCAGACAAAGCCCCCAGTCCACATTTGGTAATGTGAAGTACAGCCTGACCTTCTTGCTCAAGTCACACTAATGCCAAAGTAAGGAGTATTTGCACCTTGGATTAGGAGTTTAGTCTGTGTAGTTACTGAGTCAGAAAAACATCCCTGTTCAGGGAAGTTTTTAAGCAGAGGGGTAAAGCAGCTGCTGTTAAGGGAATACAACAAAGACTCAGAATTACATAAATGTTCAGAGGGGTTCTTGACTGTGGGACTTGCCCTTTGCTCATCACTCGGGAGTGTGGGCACCCAGGGGTCACCCCTGAGGGGGATCCGAGGTCCCGGGTGCCAGAACCCAGAGCACAAAGGCTTCTGAGCCTGATAGATGTCGATTAGCCTTCCATACATCAGCCTGCCATCCTTGACGCCTGAACGGCAGCTTCAGGAGCATTCATTAGTGCCACTGCAGCACTCCGGGTCATAACGGCGGTTCCTGTGTCCAATAAGGAATGGGAATGGGCCATTGCCTGCTCCTGCACTGGCCACTGGATGCTCATTAGCTGGTAATGACATTTGATTGCTACAGTGTGTCCTTGGCTCAGACTGGGCACTTAGAGGTGAACAGACCTGCTCTTTGAACTCACCAGTACCCAGGTGAACAGGAACATCAGTCGTTCTTAAAATAACCCGGCTGGTACTGCAAAATCCCAATCTGATTAAAGATGTGGAGGTGTCTGGTGAGAGAACCAGCATTAGCTGTGGGTGGCTTTCCCCCACTTTAATGAATAGATGGCTGTCATCTCTTCCTTGTCTCCCAGAATGAAGCAGTAAATAAAATCTGGTGTAACCCACAAATTTAGCTGAGTTACGGCTGTCTATTGGGCTGAAGTGTTAGACTTGGTGGTTACTTTTGCAGGGAATTCAAAGCACTCGGAAGGAAGTCGCAGCAGTGATTTTAAATTCCACCCCCTGCGAGGCACAGCGCCTGCCTGGGGACACGCACCAGCTGATGGGATTTTTGCCTGGCTGCAGCAGAAGTTGTGTGCTAGAAACAGGGCTGATTTTGTTAGGAGTGAAGCAAACGGCTACAGCACAGGGCGAGCCCCAAGCTCGGCTGCGGGAGCTGCACACACCACACCCACCCCCCAACTTGGCTCTCGGGGTGCTGCACCATGGGTGGGTGAAACCCTGCCTGCCCAAAGGGAGCTGCTCTTCTCATGGTCAGTGGAGGATGATGTGTGTGTCTGTACCGCTCGGTGTCTGGGAGTTTGGGGAAAAGATGGCTGTTTTCATTGCCACCTAAATAAAGGTTTTCTGTAGCCAAACATGTGCTGCTCGGTCTGAATCGCTCTGATTCATGATTGCCTCGCTGGAGGGCAATTATTAATATCTCATATTCTGCACAAGGGTGGCTGGGATGTATCTTCTAGTAGAAATTAGAGCAGATCAAGACCATTCCCCAACAGTTCCTAGAACCATTTGCATTTCCATACAGAAGGAGTCCTGACGGTGTGACAGCACTGCTGCTCTTCGGGTGGCACCTGACCACAGGCAGCACTAGTGTCTGGATCCTCCGTGTTGGAGAAGGAAAGCCAAGCTATCCCTGAAGAGCACAGTATCAGCTCCTCTCTCATTGCTATCTTTGCCTTCTACTTTAGAGTGCAGGCAGCAGAATTGCTTGGGCAAAAAGGTGGATTCCAGAGGATTCATGGATTAGCCTTGCAGGGCAGTGTCAGACCTGTAGGACACTTGGCAAATAACATCTTGCAGCAGTTTTCAGTCACTGCCAACACATGACTTGGAGCACCTGCTCTGTTTTCTGAGTTGAGAGTCACAGGAACATTGTGGCACCAGGATGTGACTTGGAGATTTTTGGAAATAGTTTGGCAATATCATAGTCATAACTTGCAGGAGTATTTGTATTCTTTCCTCCAGATTCCCATTGCAGGAAGTTCATCACAGACCATTTCTAATGTTTCTCCCCAGATAAAGCATCCAGCCATTGGGTATTTCCTTTCTAAAGCTTGGCTGTTAGCTTAGCTTTGGCTGTCATTTATTAGTACTGCCATAAGGCATTTCAATGACATGCTTTGTTTGAGTTCTTTAAAAGCCTCTCACTTCACCTAGTTCCTCCTCGTTTGGAGGCAGAAGTAAGCTTGCTACTGTGGAAGAAACAGGAGAGAAACCTGCCAAAACCAGCCCCAGCAAACCTGCTGGCCAGGTCTCCAGAGGGACCCTGAACCCGATGGTTTCTCCGAGTCCTGGACATTCCATTTTTCATTTTAATTTTCCTTTGTTCTCCTTTTTTGTTTTCTTCAATTCCTGTGATGTTCCTGCTCCCTCTGCTCTGCCCTCACTCCACACCCTGGAGCCGGGTCCCCCTGCCCCGTCCCCCTGCCCCGTGCCCTCAGCAGGAACGGCTGGAGCAGCCTTGTGAGGAAGGTTCACTTTCTAGAGAGCTTTGGGAAGAAAACCTGGTCATTTAACACTGCAGAAGTGCAGAATGTTGTTCCTTCATTGGATGTGCAGCAAAAGGTACATAATGTTAACCTTAAAAGTAAAAGCTTTTTCTTTGCCTGGGCAGGACAGATTTATAATATTTTCTCTTGCTTTTTTCCCACACTGGATTCCTAGTGCAGATGGTGATTTATTGAATAATCAATTTCCTTATCTATGTAATACATTAAAGTGATCCATCAATGCCAGATAATCAATCCAGCCTGGGATTTTAAGTGTGTGAGAGTGTGTGTATGTGTACTTGTTTATATATTTTCATCCTGTATCATTGTCAGGCCAAATAGAACCTCGCTTTCTGTGCTCCTTTCCCAGTGACTTTTGTTTATGGTGTGTAAAAGGAATTCACGACATTATATTACACCTTGTAAGTTTTACAGTACTTGAGAGGTTTATGCGGTATGAATGTAAAGGGCAATGCAATAATGCAAAGGGCAGGGAGACATTTTTAAGCACAGAAGGATACACACGGAGCTGCAGAGATAAATCTGGGTGGATAATCATCCCACAGTGTCTCTGCTATTTATGAGGGAAAAAGACACTCACTGCAAATCATGCTCCAGGTCACTTTTGCCCTGCTCTCTGCCTCTGCTTTGCATTATAGGCTGCTTAAATTGCTCTTAATCTAATTTGGGCCCTGCTCCCCAGTGTGCTGGCTGTGCTGCACCCGTGCCCAGCCGAGGTGGGCTCACCCCTGCTGAAGGACAATGCAATTCCCCAGCACTCACGTGGTACCTCGGTCTGTCCAGTTCAAGGACTTGAGCAGATGGAAGATCGCTTGGCTGTTAACCATGGGAGGAAGCCAGAGGAGTCAAAATTAGCAAGCCTGAAGCTTATAGAGTAGGTGAGGCAGGGTGCCTGGGTCCACACCCTCTCCACAGCCCCGGTGTTTGCTGCTGGAGTCTGCTCAGTCTGAGCTGGGCTGAGAACAGGTCTGAGCATTTAGCAAAGGGATTGTCCATGCAAAGGAGAAACTTCGCGGCATCTCACCGTTGGGAGATTTCTTAAACAGTTGAGCAATGAATCCTTCTCAAATGTGAATCTTCAGAATTCAGCATTTGTAATTAGCCATAGCATTAGAGACAAATGACATTGCTTTTTGAGGTCAAGATAAGTTCTGTGCATAGGTCACTGTTCCATGTGCTTCATTCAAAATCCAATTTGTTTTTTGGGCTTTCGATGGCAGAAACATTGATTATTGTGCTATCTCCACATGCTCAGTACTTTCTGTGGCAAGGAAAGATTTTGCCTTAATTACTTTCTGTTTTAATTGTTTGGCACAGAGACAGGAATTTCCTAATTTGAACCATCTCGTCAGAAGTTGAAAACTTCACTGAGGACTGGGAGTGTGGACGTGTGGCAGAGCGCCGCGGGCCCCCAGGTGCAGAACCAGGCTGATGCCTGACACCCTTTCCCAAGGGCAGCTTTCCCACCAGGCGCTCCTCAAGCCCTGCACTCGGCAGCTCCAGCCGCAGTTTGCAAGCCCAGGGGCGGGCATGCCCTTGGGATGAGAGGAGAGCAGAGGAGAAGCTGCAGGAAATCCTCCAGCTCCTTGTCCCTCTCCGCTGGACCCCGTTCTGCAGAGCCTGCAGCATCCCAGGGCTTGCTGCAAGGTCCCACACCCGCTGCAGCTCCGTGTGCCAGCACTACCCCTTCTCTTTTGCTGTAATGCTGTTACCATTTCCAGCTGAAACAGGGACCTGTCAAAAGGAGGTTATCGGTTTAAATTTCTGGTCTATAAAATCTAAAAGATCTGTTCTTCCTTTATAGGGAAAGAAAACCATTCCCTTCCTCATTTTGTGCACTTTCCTTCTTACGAATTTTTATTTCTGCAAGATCAGTTTTTGTCATCTTTACTTAGAAGAAATTCAAAATGAGTCCTTGGACGTTTAGCTTCAGGGTGATATCTAAGCTTGGCTCATCATATCTGAATGGAAATAGGATCTTTAGTTCCTCTTCCTATTCATCTGCATCGCGGGGAGAGGGCTATCCAGAAGTGTGCTGCATGATCCCAGATAAGCCAGTAACATTTTTTTAAATGTAGAGCTTGTCTTTGCACAGATTAACAACTTCATGTAGGATTAAATTTATAAATAAAAGTGTTGAATCTAACTCTGCTGTTCCAGCAGCTCCCTTCAATCCCAAGGCTGGGTTTCAATAGACAAGGTTCTGTACCTGTTCCCATCTATTTATAAACTGATCAGTAAAAATAGAGTTCTATCCATATTTACTTAATTTTCTTATCCATTAATGTGGTGGTGGTTATTTGAGGAAAAACATGAAATATTTCCTTGCCTGCAGTGCAGCTTTGTATGCTAAGTGTCGCAATTTCAGTTCAGGATCCATTTCCTCCAATTAGTGGGAGAGCAGTGGCATACTAAAGTCTTAAACCCAGCCTGCCTTGCATATCCTTATCTTTGCATTATGAATTCATATTTAATGTTAGTCCTTTTTGGAGGCAATCGTAACCTAATTAACGCTCACTCTTTCCTTCTCTCTCTCACCCCGAGGATCCCCCCTATGCTCTGACTGAAGCACCATCCCAACCAGAGAACCCCACTGTGCTGGTTGAGGATTTGCCCTGGGCAGACGTGATCTGCCCCTCGGTCCCACCTGAACAGCAGCCGCAGCCCCAGCCCTTGGCACTGCCGCTGCCCCACGCCAGCATCCTGCTGAGCTCTGCTCCTCACTGTGCAGCCTCAGCTCCTCACTGTGCAGCCTCAGAGCAGGGGGAAGAAATTAATACAGTTTAAATGTCGACCAGGCTGTACTTTCTCTTATTTTAAGAAAAAACTGCACTCCCCCGTGTCCTCAGCAGCTGGCTGGGATTTTCGCTTATTGCTGGTGCTTGGAAACACAATGCTCCAGATGTTCCTGGTTTCCTAAGGACCTGGCGAGGTGCCACCAGCCCCGGGAGAGCACGGCTGTCCTGAGCATGTCCCTCTGCCCAGCCACACAGCTCACCCTTGGGGACCTGTCCCCATCCTTGAGCTGGGACCCTCTGCATTTTGTAGCAGCCCAGGAGCCTGAGCGATATTTTTTGACTGCCTTAGTAAGGTCATTCTGCGTGGTTACATGACTCTGTGCTTCGTGAGCATTTGTGGGGAAGCCTATTTCCATATGAATTATGAAAGTTTATGCCAACAGGACTGTAATTCGTAAATTGTTGTGACAGCAGCATTTTGAAAGAAAACACGGAGAAACCAGGGTAATAAAACTTGCCATTAAGGGAGTGGACTTGTGAGTCCTGGAAAGAATTCTTGTCCAAGGATTATTTATGATCATTACACCCCAAAATGTGTTTTTTGCTTTTTTATAGCTAGCAAATTACTTGTAAACCCACTAGGGAACTAATGATTTTTCCTTTGTGGCCATGCTACTTCATTTTGGTTTTTCATACATGCATTGCTGTGCGCAGTTAACCATCACTTTTGATTTATAATAACAATAATTATTCCTGAATAGCCTGGGCGATAAAGGGTTAACCACGCTTTGATTTCAGCTGACAAAAACTAGGTGACAGTGATGGATTTCAAAGGGAGAATGGCTGCTGGTGCCTGGGCAGGTTTTTCCCTGGGTTGCTTTAATGGTGCTAACTACCCCTAATGGGGAGCACGGATTATTTATGTTCCTCAGCAGCTTCTCATTAATTTTACAGTGCACTCGGTTGAAGATTTCTTGGTTTCTTCATTAGCGTTACCTGCTCAGCAGTGCAGAGTAGTGGAGGTGACCTACTGCAGACAGGAGCACTGGAATTCAGAGCCCTGGACAACTCCCTGCCGTGCTCACAGGGGTGAGCACCCCGATGCTCTGCTGTGCTGGCTGAGACCCTGCTGTGTGACACGGGGCAGAGTTGCCTGCTGGGCCATCTGCTGCTGTCCCTCCCAGAGCCCTTTGCCCCAGCCTGGTGTTCTCTGGACACGAGCAGCAAATGGACAGAGATGTTCGTTAGCTCTCGGGGATCGTGGGACATCTGAGCATTCCTTACCAATGTCAGTGACAAAACCAGCACACGACTAATTGCATTTTTTATCATAATACAGCAATTTGTTAGAGCCGCATTTCCTTTACAGATTTTCAAAGCTTTATTTTTAGAAAAGTATTTTTTGATCTTTCTTTAGCTCCTGTTCTGCTCTGTTACAGACTCCCTGCGCGGCTTTGAACAAATGACTTTGCTCTTCTGTGCCTTAATTCTGTACTTGTAGAATAGGGCTAAGCACACTCCCTGCTTCTCTGGACTGGTTTAATGGTGAGGGTTTAAAGACTGTGACATGTGGATGCACATAGCTGAGATTGCCACACCAAGGCAGGGTCTTTGAGTCAGAGCCAATAGGTATAAGCAGGCACAACCATATTAAACCAGTGAAATACTGAGATTACAACAGACTCGCTGACTGGAGTCATTCTGAAAAAAAAACGAGTATCCTAAATATGCTTAACTGCTTACTTAATGTAGGTTTAAAAAGTTATTTATTGGAATTCAACAACTGTTTACTCAATATGGGACTGTAAAGCCTTAAAAACATACTCTTAATAATCCCTTGGTATTTACTAACGTACAATAGCGTGTGCTGTTACATCCCAATTAAATCCCTATTTGAGACACTTAATTAAAAAGGAGGCTATAATAAGCTCCCGATCATTTGGCTCCCCAGCCGGATCCATACGATCACGGATTCTGTGTCAGCCGGTGCCAAGCGCTCCCCGGAGCAGAGGTGGCTGTGGCACAGGGCTGTGCTCGGGGGTGGCAGGAGGCTGGGACGCTGCTGCCTGGCAAGATGGTGGCCCTGTGCCTCTCTGGGGAGTGGCTCCTACCCCATACAGGATGGCTTTGACCCTGGGTGCTGCAGAGCCAAGGTGCTGTGGGAGGGAGGTCAGGCCATGGATACTTTATGCTTCTGGCTGCCAGAGCTTCCCCGGGACTGGAATATTCCTGGGGTCAACCCAGGTCAAGGATGTTCTTCTGACACAGCAGCCCAAAACAGCAGCTTTGGCTGCCATTCCCCTGCAGAGACACCCCCAGCTCCGTGGTCCCTTTTGGCCAGAAGTTCTGGTGTGAAGGTGCAATCCTGGAAGGTGCAGCCAAGGCCAAAATATCGCGTGGTGTTTATGGGAACCTCGACGATCCTGTGTTGCCACCTCCCTTCTGTACTCGGGCATCATGAAGCTGGCAGTGATGTGTCTCCATCGTCATCCTGGCCTGTGCCAGGCTTTTATGGGCAGGCTGCAGCAGAAAGAGCCCTCGGGACATCCGTCTGAAGACAGCTGCTTGCCATCCAGCCAAGTGACTTCCCTCTGCCTCTCTTTAAAAAAAATAATAAAATCCAATCCCCCTTTTATTCAAGCATGTTTGAAATAGGAAGTGACAATAGCTTTGTGCTGGCTCCACAGCACGATGTGATGTTAATTTGTATAAGTGATTTTTTATTTTTAATTATCAGCCTGAGATTCAAAACTGAGGAACGTGGGGACCCCACGAGGCATGCTGGACTGTTCCAAGGATGAAGTTTGTTTGTTTATTCAAGTGCTTAAATATAGCTCTTCATTGTGTGACTGATATTATGTACAATGCAAAGGAGAAAAGGTGGGTTAAGAGATTGGCATCTGGAAGCCTCAGGTCAGGTCCTCGCAGGGTCACACAGCACGGGGGGGTCCTCACCCCAGCCTGAGCCACTGCTTACTGCTGCAGTCACGCTGCGCTGGAGTAAGAGAGGAGAAGTGGGGACGAGTGGGTTCCTCAAGCAGCTCCACCAGCAGCACTGACCCCTCTGCTCCCCAGGTCACAGCCAGGCCCCCACCGTGTCACCTGGAGCAGCAGCTCAGGGCTGGTGAACACGCAGCATAGCAAACGGATTTACAACCCTGGTGCCGTTTCTCCTAGGGAGAATTGATGCCCTTGTTTCCTTTTGTAGGCAGATAAAATAAGTACAGAGAGATCTGTGATGTGGCAGCTCTTTGGATTTTGCAGAGGATTTTGAGGCAAGCCGTGGTTTATGAGCAGCCCATTAACACGGTGCACACTGTGTCTCATAAAAAATCCCATTTTCCCCATTTCAGCTCTACAGCTGTATTTCATTTGCAGTCTAAATCTGGTAAGAGGATCAGCAGAGGTTTTGCCAGGGAACCATCCCTGTCCTGGGAGTGGGGATGGGGGCAGCCACATCCCAGAGGTGCAGGAGGGACACTCAGGGCAGGTGCCCATCCTTCCCAGGGCAGTGCAGCTCCGTGGGGCTGCAGAAGTCTCTTCCCCAGGGACCTTGGTTAGGAGGGAAATGACGCTTCAAAGTGAAAGGGAAATATGAACATCCACTCCATTTTTTTGTTGTTGTTCCAGCTCCTTTAAAATAATGTTTAGTTTTCATGTATTGCTAATTATATACATGAGTGTTGTGTGGTATTTAATGCCAGCCAGTGATGGATGCTCTATAATCTTCTATAAGAGAGAGCACATTTGTTTTCTAAGGCTAACTGCACACAATCTGTTATTGTATAATGCTGAATACTTTGAGGGTTGGTGCCTTTCAGTGTTGAGCATAAAAGCCAGGCCTCCCCGACAATAACCTTCATTAATCAGGCTTCCCTAGTCCACGAGCATCGGAGACCACGATGTCTTCTTTGTACGTCCCAAGCTTGCTAGGATTGTGCTGACAAACCTCCCACTGATATTCCATTCTTTCCTTTTTTTCATATCCTCCCAGTACAGCCACCATCACTTTAGCTGCACCTCCACACTTTTCTTTTAACCAACAGAGAGCTCAGAGGTGGGGAGGGAGAAGCAGCTGCAATGTGCTGAGAGCCAGCAAACTTCACTTAAAAGAGGATTCAGCTTCTTTTGTTTTTCACAAGGGCTGTTGAGCATTCAGAGCTTTAAAAAATACGGCCACTTATTCAGGCTCCTGAAACACAAATTCAGGGGAGAGGTGTCTGAGGGCTTCCACCAGCCATAGGAGCACAGTGAAGGTCACCACGGGCTCTGCTGGCCATCAGGCTCTGCTCCACTGCCAAAATCCTGCAGGAACCAAAGTTTTCCGTAGCTCAGGTGTTCCTGGCTGTCTGGATGCCAAAAGTTTGGAGTCACTCTCAAATGAGCCTGCTTGTATTTAGGTGTCTAAATATGTCAGGGCTTTCAGAGTGGGATTGTCCCGGTAGCAGGGAGGGGACAGGCAGAGGGAGAGGAACGGGCATGGGGCAAGAGGAGTGTAACCGAGTGCCAGGGAAGGATGGATGCTTCAGTCACCAGGCTGAGAAACCAGCTTTGAGGAACACAAACTGTGTCCCCTGGGACACAGCCTCTGCCAGGGCTTGTTTCTTGGGCAGCTTCAGCAGGGACGTGCCTGCAGCACAGGGCTCCCCACATGCTGCACACGCTGAGCTGCAGCCACCAGCCGGGTGCCAAGGGTGGGGGAGCCTCCTGGTCCCTGGTGTTCCTTAGGGAGAAGGACTTGCCACAGTGACTTGAAGCAGTTTGGAACAAACCAAACCAAACCAGAAAAGGCAAATGCAGCTGAACACTTCAGTCTGGAGCAGAGTGTGCCCTGGACCTCACCTGAGCTGTGTTTGCTCCTGGGAGCCCGTCCCGGAGCTCCCTGTCTGTCCTGGAGGAGCAGTTTCCCAATGGAGACAGGAACTCTTCCAGCTGCTAGCCCAAATAAAACTAATTGTTCGATTGTGTCTGAGCTTGCTTGGTCCATTACAATCAACATAATTTTGGCTTTAATTGCTAAATATTGCTGTAGAAAGAACAGTTGTCTTCCTGCTCTGGCTCTGCACAGTTGCTCTCCCAGGTTTCAAGATGCAGTTAAAGTTTTTGGGTTCGTTTTTTTTTGCACTGTACGTTTCAAATGCTTCATTGTCAAACTGGTTAAAAGCCCTTATTTATAAAATGTGTGCGTCTCTTTCAGCTTAACTGAAAAGGCATTAAAATAACTGCAGCTGTGGAAAGAATAATTACAGCGAGATTTTGTCAAGGACTCTCTTGTCTGATGTTGCCATCTGTGACATGGTGAATGCAAAGATCATTTTAAACATAGGCAGTTAATGTAGAGAATAATTTGAGAGCTTTAGATATTTATGGTAAATTATTTAACTTTATTGTTTGGTTTTATGGCCTCATTATTCCATGTAGTAAGGATCTCTGCATTTTGTGTTGTTCTGCACTTTGATTTTCACTTTGTGCCCAAGAAGTACACTGCAGTAAAAGTAACACTTCACACATTTCAGAAATGTTTCAAGGAGACATTGTATTAATCAGATAATTTTCATGCTCTTCAATATCATCCTTGATACCTTTTAAAAAATTCTTTAGAGAAAGATCCTGTTATTGACCAGGTGTTAATAGTCAGCCCTTCAAGCATGGGCAGTGACAGGGGCTTGTAAACACCACATTTTCACACCAATTTTCTCCTGTCTCTTGGAATATTGTTTTTGAGACTCCCACTAAGAGGACATTGCTGCATTATTTCCTTCAACAACCCCCTAAGTGCCAAATTAAGAACAGACTGTCGCACTGGAAATGAGTAATTGGCTGCCAGAGACACAGAAAAAGGGGACTCTGCTTTCCGACGGGCACTGCTCTGTGGGGAGGTTTGTGCTGACTGCGCTGGTGAATCAGATGAGGACACGAGCAGCCCCTGAGCTGGCTCCTGCGTGGGGCACTGCTGGGCTCCTCCAGCTCCTGCTGCTCCGGCTCCTGCTGTGCCCGCTGGCTCCAGCCTGTCCTGCCCTTGGGATGGGGCAGCAGACCCCTGCCAGCATCCCCCTGCTCCAGCTCCAGGCTGCAATCCCTTCACTCTGAATGAGGTTTGAGGCCCGTTCTCTATGGAGGTTGGCTCCAGGAGGAGACTGAGGTGGGATGAGGGTTACGCCAGGGACAGCCCTGGTGCCCTTGCAGCCTGCTGTGTTCCTTGCTGCCCCTTCTTGCTATCAAATACACAAACAGCTTTTAACGGGCAATCTGGAGGATGGTTCTGCTTACAGAGGATGAGATTTGCTCCTTCTGAGAAACTTCATGTGGCTCTATCTACAAAGTGTCTGACAGCACATCCCTGGGTGGTGCCGCACAGCACGTCCTTAACCTCACCGTAAAGCACAGCAGGAGCCTCCCCCCGTCCTTCTCTGCTCCTGCAGCATTCCCACAAGCCCAAGGATACCTGAGACAGCCCAGCAGAAGTATTTTGTCAGATGTGAACTTTTCAGCAGAATGGAAATCATCTTGCTGACAGCTGAAGGCCACAGCTCCCTTGCATGGCTGCAGCCCTTGGCACCACCTCTGCTGGGCTCACGGCATGCAGAACATCTGCACCACTGCTGGGCTCAAGGCATGCAGAACATCTGCACCACTGCTGGGCTCATGGCATGCAGAACATCTGCACCTCTGCTGGGCTCATGGCATGCAGAACATCTGCACCACTGCTGGGCTCAAGGCATGCAGAACATCTGCACCACTGCTGGGCTCATGGCATGCAGAACATCTGCACCTCTGCTGGGCTCATGGCATGTGGAACATCTGCACCTCTGCTGGGCTCATGGCATGCAATGAAGACATTGCAGCATGAACGCATGTGATGGGCAGTGCTGCACCTGCTCATGCAACACTCGAACATGTGCCAGCTCTGGCCATGCCCTGTGCCAGCCCTCACCATGCCCTGTGCCAGTTCTTGCCCTGTGCCAGCTCTGGCCATGCCCTGTGCCTGCTGCACAGCCTTTGCATATGCACCCAGAAGTTCCAGTGCTGCACCCAGATGTTCCAGGGCTGCACCCAACCCACAGAACCCACGCCAGCAGGCACTCAGTCTCACTGGCCCAGTTACTGGCAAAAAGAGGCAGGAAAAGACCCTGTGCTTGCTCAGAAGCTGAAAATCCTCGTGCTCTTTGGTTTCTTTTCCTCTGGCGAGCACACTTGTTAACTCAAATTAACATTCATAAAGCAGAATCTATTGGAACATGCCTTCCAGACTCACAGACATTTCTGTTCTGGTCAGGATTAATCACAAGGGATAATTAGAGTATTAAATGAAATAATTATAATATTATGACTCCAATAACCAAATTCATGGATATTAGCTTCTGAGAAAAGACAAATATGGGAACCACAGAAGTTTTGATGGATGCCTCTAGCTGCATTTATTTTTCTTTGCATTTTCAATTAAAAATTCCCAAACATGTGCCACACTCAGACAGCTCACCTTGATTTCTAAAGGCTGGTGGCTAACGAGCCATGGGGCCGATGGAGAAATGAGCCACTGCTGCTCCTGGCTGCAGCGAGCCACCAGGAATGGGCCAGCGATGGAGACTACGCTGCGCCGAGGGAGAGGGTTGGTTTGTGTGGCAAACACTGCTCCTGCTCTGCCCTCCCCACACGCCATGTCCCTGCCAGCTCCCAAGTGCTTGGCAGGTCCCGCTGGAGATCTGGGCCAAGCTGGGCTCCGTGGGACACCAGGCTCTGGCAGCTTCTCGTGGCCCCGGGCGTTACCTCCTCTGAGAAACGGGGATGCCACCACCTCCGAGGGGGGGTGATGTTCCCTGCCAGAGCCCTGCCTGCAGCCAGGCTTGGCTCATCCCCGGGACAGGCGGTGTCCCCCTGGACAGGCAGTGTCCCCCGGGACAGGCAGCGAGGGGCCGGGCTCGTCAGCCTGATCATCAGGAGCCTCCTGGGAGCCGAGATTTTTGCACGGCTGATGTATGCACAGTCCCTCTCCAATATTCTGTGTCGTGCTACAGAGGAATAAATGAATCCATTACAGTATTATGCAATTGCAAATGTTTAAAAATATCTAGTATGAGCATCTCTGTGAGCCCACATAGCAGCGTCCAGTGCAGTACTGGGAGTTGCTGGTGTGTGGATCCACAGATGTTCTCAGGGGAGGGAAGGCAAAGCAACCCCAGCACTGGTGGCTGTTCTGCACACACCTCCCAGCACAGGCAGCACCTTAAAACCCAATAAAATTTAAAATACACAGACCAAGCAATTTCATCTTTTCAACAGAGATATTAATTCTAGATAATAAATTAGGATTTTTATCCTGTCATTCCTCAGTGATTTAGAGTACAGCCAAATGTATATTGAGTATTTCCTCTATCAGGCAACAAAAGAGAGAGTTCCTTTTGGTACCTGGAAGCAGTTCCCATCATCACCTCAGTGTGAACTATTAATATGCCATACTCCACAGACAACTCAGTATCTCCATTCTCAGTCTGCATATGCCAGGCTAAGTTTTAATATCACTCAGTTCCAATAAAGAGATATGACTTAGGGAGCAGCCACACATCATAGCATGCATATATATGCATTGGCTCCTATAGGCACACAGTACTGCTTCCGTGCTGCATGCCGTAATGTTCACGCACAAGTTGGCTCAATGCAAACCCATGCAACAGCTGTCTGCCTTGTATTTGTGTGCCATTCTCGAGTCCACTGCATGGGCAATACATTACACCACTTTAATTCACGGATTTCTTCACAATATTAAAAGATAAGGAATTCTTTGCATAGTTCTGACAAAGCACTCAAAATCCAGTTGCAAATCCTATGCTGTTTATTGATAGCTCCATAATACAGGCGAGGTAGTTGCCAGACAGCTGCATTTCCTGGCATTTAAAAAGAATTCACTGTAATGTATTGTAATACATTAGCATAATAATTGGTAAGCATTCGCAGATGAATAGTTTACTGACTGATAGATTTTGTACAGAAACTGTGAAGGTTACATGGAGGGTGAAAACATTTCACTGTGTCAATGAACATAATTTTTCTGGAAGTGCTATTTAAATTGTGCAGTGCTGGGGCATTAGCATAACAAAGACATAATGCATTAGTTTGTGCTGTAATAGGGAACACTGCCCTAGGGTGGCTTCATCAGGTGACCCATAAGAGATGGGGTTCGGAGTCTTCCCATACCTGGCTATTGAAACGTGCGGACTCATCTCCAGCTGCAGCTCCCTCCTGTCCCTGCTCTCTCCTCCCTGGCCAGCACGGGCCAGCTCGCCTCTTGCCTGACTTCCACGCTCAGTGCCAGTCCCTGCAGCTCTCCTCTCCAGCCCTGCCTTCTCTGTGCCCTGAAGGATTTACAGTGGGAGTGAGGAGAAAACTGCACGTTTTCATCACGAATGACCTCATGGGGAGCCCCCAGCCCCTCCTGCAGTTCAGTGACAATGCTGAGCCACAGTGGCTGGGCTGAAGGTCACCAGGCTAAGCCAGCTCCCTCGGCTGACCGAGCTTTCCCCCCACCCCAGCAGCTCCCACTGGCCAGTGGCTTTCTCTGGCCCATGCCCCTGGAGCCATCAACACATTGCTTTCCCAACGTGAGCCATCCTGAAGCCGGGGAAGGTGCAGGACTGAGCAAGGAGAGGGAAGGTGAGCGGCACCCTAGAGGGTGCTCAGGGAGAAGATGGGTGATGCAGAGAAGCAGCTTTTAAATATACATGAGGTGTCCTATGTGTCTGCTGTGTCTGTTAGGACACAGGTACAAAGACCTGCTAATGGACCAAATGTCATCTCGGATTGCTTTGTCTTGGCCAGGCTTGAATTTACTTCCAAGTTTCCCCTGGGTCTTCTGAGCTCTTGGGCATTAACAGACGTCACCTGGGTCCCCTCCAGAAATGCATGACATCTCTCAATAATTTACACCCTCTGGCTTCTGCCTCAGCCTTTTCCTTCCCTGGTTTCACAGCACTGTCAGAATGACAACTTCGCAATTAACTTAGAGAAACCGAAAAGCTAATTGGAAGGGACAGAGCTGAATCTTCTGGACAGAACGTTTTTGGAAAGCATTTTAAGTCAGATTTTTGGTTGCCATTATATACATTAACTCCACTGTCATTTGGTATAAATGGGAAAAACAGATGTGAGGAGGAATGAAATAAATATTCCAGCATGTGAGAAGACAAAGCTTTCATCTCCACTGGCACCTGAAGGAGGGTGATCAGACACACTCAGAGACTTTGCTTGCTGAGGGATCCCAAATTGTTTTACCACACAGTTACCATTCATCTCCACACTGGGAATACGTGTTTTAAAAAAATCAAAGCCCAGGTGACAAACCAAAAATCTTTTCTTTCAGCACCATTTGACCTGCAGCTTCTACCAAACGTACAGATTTTAAGTGTTTCAAGATTTCATCTGAAAGCCTCGTGAACAGCAAACTCTGGAGTATAGTTCAATGCATTTCTTCCAGGGATGACAGAAGGATGAATCAACTCTCATTTACAGAGATCTTTGAATCTTCCTGACATTTGTGGCTCTTGCTTTTCCTTCTCAGAAAGTTCCTATGGCATAGAGAGGGCAGGTGCAAAGAGGACTTGTACCTAACTTCAAAATTTGTCACCAACAAGACACCTTTCTGTAGATCTTTAAAACCACCCTATAACATGAAATACATGGGATACAAATTACAGAGTAAGAAAATTGTCTTAGAGGTAAGAATTGCTGGAAGAGGTTCCCTAGTTAAGAACAGGGATGTTAGGACTGTGGGAAAAGAAATGGGCTGAAGGGGAGACCACAGACAGACAGACACCCATGAGCACCTCCATCCCCCACGTGACACATCCCACTCATGTCTGAGCACCGACCCCTTCCCCCGAGGAAGGCAGAGTAAACAATTAAACAGCTCTTGCTCTTGTTATTTTAACTGTGGAAGCTTGTTCCTGACGAGCTGCACACAAATATAACCTCTGTGACTCTCCTGGGCTAATTTGTAATAGGGAATTTGAAATGCCATTTATAGTAACAGATTTCTTCCTGCTTTGCAGTTGCAATGTGTTTCATTAACGCTTCCGCAGCAATTTGCCCTATTAGGGACACATTTGCTTCCAGTAAATGTAACAAGGGAGAGTATAATGATGGGGTCACCGCGCCACGGCGCAGGGCTCCTGCAGCACACGGGCATCCAGCAGGGAATGGATTAGCTGGTGTGAGGCGAGGCCTCTCAGCAGGAATGTTACTGCTCGTACTCTGTATTTGTTATTACTGTAGTTGCTAGGAGTCACTGAGAAGGGCAGGAACCCGAAGGAGTGGGCTTGGTGCACCCAGAAGTGGTGTGTAACGGGAGAGTGGTGGCGGGTGCTACAGGCAAACCTCTCAGCACAGGTTTTTGTTGAAAATGGGCAGCATTTCTGGAAGTGCATCAATAATTGCATTGGAAATCCCAATTTCCTCCATCTTTCTTCTGCAAACCATTTTCTGTATCTGTAGTATAACACTATCATTCCTTCATACTTCCTTCTTTTCCCTCTTACAATTTCACTACATTTTTTGATGTGAGGGAAGACACAAGAACATGTTCCCCAAAACAGTTCCCAAAGGAGGATGGTCCCGTGTCCCATTGCTCACCCCACCGCTGACAAGACCTGACTTGGCTGCGCTCTACCAAAGCAGCCCCAGGCCCTCACGCCCCAGGCTCAAGATTTCAGAGGAGTTCAGAGCGGTTCAGACAACAACAATGGGATCTGCAGCAGGACCTCCAGAGCTCTTCCCTGCAATGCTGCCCCGGGACTGTCCCACGCTGGTGCATGGGGCTGCGCAATAGAGCTGGGTATAGTCAGTGCTACACGTGGGACTGTCAGAGCATGTGCTTCACCAAGACAGGGCATCATACTGTGAGATGTCTTGTGAACTAAGCACTATTGCTGAACATTCCAGCAAAGGCATGAAATTAGCTCACGAGGGTGCAAAACAATGAAGGGAACTGGAGCTCTTCCAGTTTGGGTTCGATGATGCTCTGGGGACACAGGGGCTTTCTCAGGGGAGAGGCTGCCCCAGCTCTTGTCTTGCAGTGTGCTCCAGAATAGCTATAAAAGGTTGAATTTCTTAGCTGAGGACTGAGTTTGGAGAAGAGCTTCATTGCTAAGGAGAGGGGACAGAAGCACACGGCTGCCACAGCCATAGCAGAGGGAGGGGAGCTGCGAGGAGCTGCCCTGGGAGCGAGCGGTGCCGCTCCCCGCACAGATTTGTGGTTCTGCTGGTGGCAAGGATGGTGCCTGTGGCTCAGGATGCACCACGGCTACTGCAGCTTCAAAGGGAAAAACATGCCCCAACACCAAACTCTCATTAAATTTTACTTCTGCTTCTTTAAAGGAAATCTATTATTTATTTCTGTTCAAGTATATTTAATAATTAGCATGAAAGAGAAATCCAGCAGCAGATGGACCCATTCCTGGGGAAGATTTCAGTGCTGAATATTTCATTATGTACAAATGTAACTTTCAGCCTCTGTTTTAGCCAGAACATGGTTTGCAGACACTGCGGGAGACTGCGATTTTTTAAAAAATAATATGCTGTTTGTTTAACAAATAAATTGTAGTTTATTAAAAACACAAGTTTTTTAGTAGTCCTGAGGAGCATGTTAAAATTCACATTAACATACGAATGTTTTACTTCAGATGGAAACAGATCAATCCCTTGATAAAGCAGACAAAATCCTGAGTGAAGTGGTGAGTGGGCTTGCCCATGACAGCAGAACTTTCTCCTCTCATGAAATCCCAGGGATTTCAGAAGAGTTGGCAATTCTGCTAATTTTAAACACAGAGCTCACAATGTTTTGCATTCAGATTAAGGCCCCGGATGGGGGTGTTCCCTACTCAAGAGCCAATCTCATCATTCCTTAACAGAAAATACAATTCTGGCCATTTTTATTAGAGGAAGGTGGACCTTGTATGGTGAAACCTCAGTAAAGATGTGGGAGAAGTCACCAGCCTTACAGAGTGTAAAATCTCATGATTTTCACTCCATTGCTTCAGAGCTACTGGGAAGGGGTATGAAAGGGTGCCTGCTCCCTGCACGCTCCCTGGGATGGCTTTCTGTGTTCAGCAGAGTCTGGAGCAGTAAGGAAATTCCCAGTGATCACTGTGATTCCACAGAAAAGCAAGGGAGGTGGCTGCAGTGATACTTGTCCTGCGCCTTTGCCAGGCCAGCGGGACATGAGCTGTGCCTGGCTTCAGTCAGGATGACAGCTTATTGCACTTCATTAGTTCCTATCCCAAGGGAAGAAAATTGCAAAGTCTCATCCTTGCTGCTGTTGCTTTGGGTGAATCTCTCCCTCGCTCAGCTTGTGAACTGTCAGATCACCATCAGGAGATGACACGGTGCTGTCTGGCAGCAGCTCTGCAGAGCTGTGCCTGGGACAAACACGGACACTTCTCACTCCCGCTGGGACACGGGGTCCCTTTGTCACCACAGAGCGTGAGAGCACTGGGTGCTGGACCCCTGCTATGGGCTCACCCACCCCAGCACACACTGAGACACCAACCCAGAGCCTGAAACCTCCACTGGGCGTCAGGCACACTTTGAGCAGTCCTTTAGTTACTTTTGGCCCTCAGCACCTCATAGGCTTCTCTCCCTTGTGTCATTAAGAATCCCCCCAAATTTGAACGTTTAAAAGTTAAATTCTATCCTAGTGTTGTAAATAGACTTTGCCAAAGCCACTGATGCTCTGTGACTGCTGAGGGTGCCAGTGCCTGAGCCTTCCTGGGAGGTGATGTGCTGGCACAGGACGGGTCCAGGGTAGGATGGGTCCAGGGTATCCCAGGGCAGCTGCACGAGTGCTGTCACCTGGTCCCCAGCTGCAGACACTCTCTGGCCAGCACCATCCCATTCCCCACCACGCAGCAACACCAGTGATCCTGCTCAGTGCACACCATCACTGCCACTGGGGATGAGTTAGTGCCCTCAGCATCGAGAACATCCTAGAAATGAATAGTGCCGTGGTACGTTGTAAAGTTGTATCCTGATATCAGATGCTTTGTGTGCACAACACACTAGGCTGCCCCCATATATACTGGGTAATAAATGCCCCTTTGGTAGGAGGAGACAGTATGTCACTGCAAAAGTAAAAAATAATGTGGGAAAGTGCTATCTCAGCTCTCTGCATAAACAGCTAAAATAAGCAACGTGCAGGCATATCATTTGGAACACAGATTAATAATTTCTGCTCTGAGTAGTGGTAGCCAGCCTGATTTATTGTGGTGATGGTATTATGGTCCTAGACTTTATTGTCCTTTAAATTATACCACAGTCTATACAGGAGGCAGACAGGGATCTAAATCAAGCATTATTGCCTGTAAATTTGGAAACAAATAGTAGTTTTCCTGCCTTTAAATCACTGAGTTTGTGTGTTTTATAAGGTGAATGTTACGACTTTTTATGTGACCGAAGTTTCTGTTTCCCTCCTTCGCTTTTCCCAGCCCGCAGCATCCACCCCCACCTTCACCCCCATCAGCTCTGCAGCTGCCTCCATCCTCCTGTGCAGTGAGATGGGCCGAGGGGTTCTGCTCCTCTGGGATTTCTGTGTAAAGGATTTGCTTTTTCCCTGACGCAAAGCCACAGCAGCTACCCCTGGGCTGCCAGAGTCGGGTGCTCCCTGCAGCTCCGGCAGGAGGCAGGGAAGAACCTGTACACATGTAGTCCTGGTGGCCTTAAAGAGAAACCTTCCCCTGGGCTCACCTGGAGCCCTGGTGGAGCTGGGTTTGCCCTCAGGCTGGGGCAGCTGCAGAGCCCCTGGCCCTCCTGAACAGCCACCGGGTCATCAAAGGAACAAACAGCTTCCTAGCAGTGCTATCTCCTACTCAGCACAGCACAAACCACAGCTCACATGTAAACAAACACCAGAAAACACTTAGGCTATCACATGTGCACAGCTGAGCAAAGCCCCAGTTACACACAGCTGGGAATGGCCTCTGACTGCCACAGGCAGGCTACAACTGATCAGTAACCCTTTCCTGACCTCGTCAGGGCACAGTGCCCTCCCAGAGGAGAAACAACTGTCACCTTAATATCTAAAGTTTCTGAGACTCCTCCTTGTATCCATTCCCCCTCCCATCACTCCCAGCCTGTGCTGTGCCTTAGCAGAGGAGCAGCCCCAGTGGAGCAGCACACAGAGGCAGCACAGGCACTTGACCTGCAGTTCTGCTCCATGCTGAAGTAGAGAACTGCACTCCAGAGATGCAAAGAAGGTGTAAGCTAGACCTCGTATGTACTCCAAGATATAAGAGCCCTATGCTGCCCTTGCACAGGTAAAAATGACAATAAAGAGGCCCCAAGCCTTGGACAACTGCCTATGTTTCTCCTACCCTCTTCTGCCTTTTGTTCAGGCACTCAGAGCTGACACACACACTATCGAGGCTGAACCCACGATGACTGAGCTGAGTTTTGAGCCCCTGCCTTTTGAGTGGGTTCATAAATTAAGCATCACATGATTCTTTTTTTTTTCTCCCCTCTCTTTTGTGATCTATAAAAGGCAGAGTGAGCAGTGCTCCAGCAGGGCATCAACACCAGAATGTCACCATTGTGAGAGCAATTTCCCCTGGCTCCTATTTTTAAACAACCTCCCGGAGTCCCTCCTGCCCACGTTCTGGTGAAAGCACTCCAAAGCTTAACAGGTTTGACATTTTCATTTGTGTTTTCCTTGAAATCCCTAACATCATCTGATTGAGCATTACAGCTTGTTTGCGTCCTATTGCCTGCAAATATCCATCAGCAGCCCTAACACCAGAAACAAGGCAGTGGGGCTGTGACACAGACGTCCTGATTAAGTGAATGATTGCAGATCAGCTGCTGCAGACCCCCCATCTCTGAGCTGTGCTCTCACCGTCCTTTCTGTAGAGGATTTGCTTTCTGGATAATGGCTTCTGGCCATGTTTTTATTTCAGGAGCACAGCGGAGGCTGCTGCCCAGACTCCGTGCTCCGTTTTTCCAGTAACACCACTTTGCACTTTCCCCCATCAGCTGCTGCAGGCACGTTACAGGCTCTGTGCTGTGAGTGTTACCCCTCCGCATCCCGCTCCTCCCGTGCCGTCAGTCGGGAGCGAAACGCAGCCTCCTTCAAGGCAGCGTTGCCCTTGCCTGGATGATGGGCTGCTGTGTCAGTAGATGGAGCTCATTGCAACCAGCACCACTGCTGGGAGCTCTGGCTGAAGAGCTGCTGCTGGGAGCACTGTCCCGTTATTAACAGCCCATCTATCTGCATATTCAGACACCAGCTACACGCTCCTCACAACTCCTCCCATAACTCTGAAACACCATCTCCCAGGAACGCAGGGCTCTTGCTGTAGCAGACCCTCCCTGCAGGGTGAGGGAAGGCGCTGGGGGAGAGCACAGCTGCTCTGCGCAGCCACAGCAGGTTCTACTGGCAGATACAGCCCGCAGCCACGGCCGCCCAACACCTCCCTCCGAAGGGACTCCCAGGAGCAGGGGAAGAAACAGCACCCACAGAGCTTTGCTGCCTCAGGGCTGCACCTCTTACTCCAGCCCTTACCCCTCCACAAAGGCTGTTCCACTTCCCCTCTGCCTTTGGTGTCAACAAATCCATCACAGACAAAGCTGGGGCTACAAAGTCCTTGGCAGCCTAGAAGCTCTTCCAGGTCCCATCACGTTTTCAAAGGCAAATGTGCTGGACACCATACGAAGCTTGTGTCCCTTCCACTGAGTAGCAACTAATCCTGCCAAAGTCATTACGACCATCACCATCATCTCAGTGCTGTGGGTTCCTCCCCTGCAGCGACAGCGCGGCAGGACAGTGACAGATGGTGGTGTGTCCCCAGGGGCACAGCAGTGTCCCTTTCACAGGACATATGTTCTGTGTGCTAACACACGCGAGGCATTCATTCACCTTTGATCTCTGCTTTTTTAAGCTTTCCATCTCGTGAGCAGAGCTCCGTGCCTGGGTACAGGCTGGCCTTTGCCGAGGTGGCACACTGAGCTCTCAGCCCAGGCTTTCTGCGTGAGCAGCTCCAGCAGAGGTGGCACCTACACAGCTCTTTCTGTCCTTCACTTGGAGGGCCCAAAGCATCTCAGGGTTCAAAGAACCCCTGGCAATACAGCAGCATGCTGTCATCTCTGGGAGCATGATTATAGCTACTACTGAAAATTGCACAAAATACCTCCCTAATGATGAAGATTACAGGGAGGCTGGGAAAATTACCTTTTTCATTATGTCTTAAAAATACTGCAATCTCAGCCTGTGCCTGAGATTCTAGGAACTGGAGCGTTGTTCAGAATAACACTGCTGGAGCGGGCTTGCAGAGAGCAAAGAAAATGAAGCCTTCTCTTAGCCAGATATATCAGGACCCCTGTGACCACCGGTTTTAAATCCCAATACTTTGAATTTACTATGGCTGCTGAAATGCTCTCTGCAGCTCCCACTCAAACAGCAGCGGATGCTGTGAGCATCCTGGAGGATGTTTAGAGAGGAGCAAATTGGACCCCAACAGATGTTTTTGGAGAATCTCAGGGGTTGTATCCTGCCCTCCATTAACCCAGGACTGGGAAAGGACCTGGGGAACAGGGTCCCAGTGGAGTTGGCACAGGGAAGCATCCCACTGCAGGCTGTGCCCGCGGCTCCTGGCCGGGTTCATGGCCCCTCCCGGGCTGTGGGGTGCTGGGAATCACCTTGAGCTCAATCAGCAGTGTGGGGGGAAGCACTGAGAATTCCCATCAGCAAGAACTGGCTGATCTCAGTGGCAGGAGGACACAGGAGGTGGGAGTGCTGTGGCTGCCAGCCGATGCTCTGCTCATCATCCTCACCATGAGCCAGGACCCGAGAGCAGCCCTGGCAGCCGCCTCCTCCCCAAGGCAGAGCCCCCCCCCAGGGCTGCCTGTTCCCGGGGACAGGGCACAGGGACTCACAATTCACCCGGGCAGGCACAGGGCTTGGAGACAGGCTGGGCAGGCACCCGTGAGGGTGGACATGGGCTGGCCTGGCTCCATTCCTCTCTGACTGCAGGAAAAACCCATTCAGAAGTGCAATAAGGTCCTTCAGAGCCCCAGAGCAGCTCCTCCTTAGTGTCAGCCAAGACACATCTTTCTACTCCTCTGAGCTGTGTTTGGGCTCTGGAGTGAAGGACAGGCACACCGGGAATAGACCTTGCCCAGAAGGAACTGAGAACCCCCTCCATGGCAGTGCAGGATGGGGCTCTGTCACTCTAAGGTGTAGCTGTGTCACAGCTGTCACTCCGAGGGACCCGAGATGCAGCACATCCACTCCTTTAATCTAAGTGACTTTCTGGTCCTGGGCACCTGCTTACACAGCGCTGGCACCAGAGTCTGGGCTGGTGGCTCCTGGGAAGCCCTCCCCGACCCTGGCACTGCAGGAGGGGGACACTGCGACCAGGCAGCCTCAGAGAATCTACCAGAACGTGGAGATACATTTCCTTTGGCAAGTCAGAGAAGGAGATAGCTTTGGCTAGGAGCCCATCCCTATTTATTGCTGAGTGGAAGCCAGCAATAAAATTAAATGCCAGAAAGAAAACACAAAAAGCATAAAGGAAAAATATGAAATTGATAACAATAACAATAAATTAGAAATTATGCAAAGTAGAACCTTTATAAAAAAATCCAAAGACATCCTGGTAAAATACCCACAGTTAGCAAGGTAGAGGAGAATAGGTGAAATCCTATGAAATGGTAATAAATCAATAGGACATTATTAGATGGGTATGATGTAATTGTTACTAAGTGCAAAAGTAAAGGAAGGATTCACAGAAAGGATTCATACACATTTTCTGACCTTTACAAGGAAAGAAAAGGGATATCTACTGTCACTAAGGGATGCTGCAGTGCATTTCTTCCCATTGGTACTGAGGAGGAGAGCCCAGACTGCAGCTGTAGGGAGAGACTCAAAACACAAAAAATAAAAAATATCACTAATTATGAAGCCTTCCTAGAAACGACATCGCCTTGGGGGGTTACGTGGTACGAGTGGAGAGTTTGCCCAGTTCTAAAAACAAGGGAAAACTCTGCTTTTCACAGAGGACATCTGGAGGTGTCACCACCACACTTTGGACACCAGGATCAGAAATTTGATTCTGGAAAAAGGGGGCTCAGGGGCTATTTCTTTTTCTTCGCTTTATTTGATTTAATCATTCTTCCCTCCCCTCGCAGCCCTCCCATCCCTGGGAAGTAACACATCCCACACATTCCTGAACCAGGAACTCCAAACAACGCGCCTGCCGTCTCCAGCTGACTGGGGATTAAACAGAAGCCAGCGCAGTCTCCAAGCCGTTACTGCTTCTGCTATAAAAAGTGCTTTAGATGAAGTGCACTAGTGTGGCCCAGCTGCTCAGGTTCCTACCACACACTTCCTCTGCCTGGATCAATGCTTTGTGTCATTTTTATCATCCAGTGAATCTGATTTCTTGAAACAGTGTAATAGTAGAGTGCTAAATAACTTCATTAGGGGAGGTGACAACAGATGCATCTTGTTTTTGAAAGCATTCTTTCCAATTGAATCAGACAGGCAAATTCACTCTCAGAGACTCTGCTCTACAGGGACACTTAATAACCAGGCTTCCTCCTCTTTACCTGCTTTTCTAGGGCACAAATCTAATTTGTGACTCCCAGACTCTGCTCCCTATTGAATTTGCACTGCCTCTTTCCCTGGCCAGCCAAAGCAACAAGAGTGGCCCCAGACTCAGGTGGTTACGTGGCTAGTTGGAGGAGCCAGAAGTTTCCCCTCTAATTCAGTTGTTCCCAGACACTAAAAAGGCACCACTTGTGCTCAGGGACAAGTGCAGGTCTGCACTTCAGTCAATGGACTTCATTCTGCTCTATAAAAGTCAAGCTCTTTCATACCCAGGGCAAGAGACAAAGGGGCTGATTGCTACAAGAGCTCAGGGGATGAGGGGCACGCTCAGTGCAGGAACTGCTGGCTCCAAGGGCTCTGCAAAGCACCTGAGCACACTCCTGCACAGGCAAGGCCACTGTCACAGCCAGGGCAGCACAACGGGACAGTGAATCCCACACACAGGCAGCAGGAGTGCCCGGGACACACTGAGACACAGAGTACTGCTCATCCTCACCTGCCCTTCCCTCCATCCCCCTTGTGCACAGGACCCAGAGCATCTCCAGGCATTCCTGGTCTCACCAGGTGCCCTGCTGAGTGCAGAGGGAACAGCAAGGGATGCATGACCCAGCTGAGAATCACAGGCCAGGCTGACCCAAAGGGTAAACCCTTTGCTTCCCCATGGGCCTTGACCTTCTGGCACCAACAAACCCCCCTGTACCACAGGCTTAGAGATTTGTGAGAGGAGGCAGGAGGAAGATGGACAGGATTGAGTGAAGGCTGGATTGGGGCTGTGTGTGTGTGATACATGAACGAAGCAAGACATTAAAAATTAATAATAATAGCAAAGTCTCAGTTACCGAGGGACATCATCCCCCTCTGCTGCCTGCTTAGCAGGTTCCACATGGCAGAGTGGCTTCTGCACTGGTTCTTTACCCGAGTGCATCAAGCCCGTGGCTGGGCAGAGCTGAGCTGTGCCTGCTGCTGCTCACCACACTTCCCATTTGGCTTTTGCTTTTTGGGACCAGTCTTGGTCCTCATGGGGCCAAGTGGTTTCTCCTTCTGTCAGAATTAACTGAATATCATCCCCCTGGCAAAACACATGAGTGAAAAGGTGTGTGTCAGGCCAACATGCACAAAGAGCCTTGTTCAGCTGTGTTTGTGACAACACCACGTTTGAAGCTTGTACCTCCTCTCAGTCCCATGGCAGCTGAACACCTGTGATTACACACACTCATTAGGCTTTGGTGTTAATTGAGAATGCTGTTGAAAGCCAGGGAGTGTTGTTGTGCCACAGCCTCAGTGACCTCAGCGAGTTCTGAGAAAAGGAGCTTTTTCCTTTGAAGAACTGAGGGAAGAGGTTTCTGTCACCAAGATGCGTAGGGAGTTCGCTCTGTTATTATTTCAGAAGCAGAACAAGCCTTGATTTGGCATCGTCAGGAGAAGTGTTGGGCCTGGGTCTGTATTTCTTGCAGGGTTTTTTCCATTCAGATGGGCTCTTCTGCACGTGCATCTCCTGGCACCGCAACACCGCAGCAAAAGCAGTTGTCTTTACCACACAGCATCCAAACTTTCCAGCAGCAATTCCTGCCTTTCCATTAACGCCCCTGGAAATGCAGGTGCTCAGGAAGCTCTTGGTTATTGCACCGGCTGAGGGAGAGGCAGCGTGGGCAGTGCTGCTGCCTGCTCGGGGGCTCCTGGGGTCCTGGAGAGGCACCGAGCAGCCACCCCAGCCCAGGGGCAGCTCTGAGCAGAGCTGGAAGGACTTCAGAAAGGAGATGCCCTCCTGCAGCTCCTCTGGCTGGAGAGCTGAAGCAAGCCAAGCTTGCTGAGAGTCAGTGGTTCAAGGCTGGTTTTTACCCTTCCAAGCACCTGCATCTCCTGATTTGAGCAGGACTCATACAAAGAGCACTTGGCTAAGGCACAGGGTTTCATGCAGAAAGCAAGTAAAAGCTATCATCGTTTTTTTTCTCTGATGGAAGGTAAATACAGAGTAATTTTGGCTGAGTTTTCCTTTAAGTTTCTTCAGAAATGAAACCCAAAGTGACAAGGAGCATGAGGAAAATCACTCCTATGTATCCATGGGAGCTGAAATTGCTGAGTATTGCAGAGCTTCACCAAATCCCCTTATTCATGACACACTCTTGCAAGATTGGTAAACAGGGCCCAGCTGATATTTGAAAATGTCACAAACAGCATGATGAACAGGCAGGAGTTCTTTTCTATCCAACATGTGCATAACAACTATGGTAGGCATAATATTCCAAAATATTCCCTGTGTAAAATTGATTTTCATGAGTCTCCTTACCCTGTATACACCATGTCTGCAACTAGACAAGGGATGGAATGCTTAATGAAAGCTGATTTTATCATCATGTGAGCTCGTATTTGAGCAAATTAAGCCTCTATAGGCACCAGAAGTACTTATTTGGTGAAATGTGCATTGGGCAACTTCCTAAGAGTTCAGCCTTCTATACTTTGTGAGATGATCAGTGATGAGTGACCATTACTTCAGCATATTTTCACATTGTCTAGAAGAAAACTACCAGACTCTGAGGCAGGGGTCAGCTCCAGCACAATGAAGTTTCTTCTGCCTCGAGATGAAGCAGAGCACCAGGGAGGGCAGGCTGTGATACAGACCTATGGGCTTTCCTCAGATCCAGGGTGTGGTGAGCTCTGCTTTTGGGAAGGGGTGAGAAACAAAGCTCTTCTGGTCTTGGGTCACTGCTAAATACACCATCCTGTGGGAGAAGGTCATGCTAACAGACAACATGCAGAATGCATCTCTGCTGGACATTTTAAAGGGTGCACTTTAAAAACTGAGATACAAGAGTGCCTGCAAATCTAAAATGCCACGTACATGTCTGTGGATTTGGAGAACAGGCTCAATAAACAATGGAGCATCTGTTTGCTAAAGGCAGACAAAGCCAATCATCAGGCCTATGCTTATTTTTATATCATAATTCACTGCTGGAGTGTCTGTGGCTTGACTCCTGATAAGCAGCAGACAGACAGGAACGTGGTCACCAGCTGGTGCTGCTGGCACCGCTGCCCGCACTGCAGCAGGGCTGGAGCTGGTGAAGAGCACAGAGAAGAGAGACAGCAGTTCTGTTAGAGGGGAAGGAAGGGGGCAGGCAGCTGAGTCACATCCCCCACCGGGGATCAGCTCATCACTGTGACACTCCAAGGGCAGTGTGTCCCCTCATGGCTCCCAGCCGTGTGCCCTGTGCCAAGGTGCACCCCAAGCTGGTGTTGGGAAGGACACCAGGGACTCAGGAGCCAGCAGAACAAAGTGTTGGCAGAGAGAAGAAAACCAGCCCAAACGCAAGTGACAAGCAGTGCTCAAATAGGAAGCAGGGTCTCGCTGAACCCTGCACATGAAATGAGTGGAGAGCGCGGAAGCCGTCTAAAGCAATTTGAGGAGGTTTATTGGATCCCCACGGGGAGCTCCAGATGGTTTGTGTGGAGAGTGCAGCTTCCGTTGCTCATGCAAAAGCTGCCCCGAGTTTTCAGGAGCAGTTGTAATAATAAAGGTGTTTGCTTTGCTCCCCCCTCCCCGGACACAGGGATGTTCTTTCCCACTGAAGCACTGCCAGGGGCTCCTCTTCCCTCCCCAGAGCTGCCACCAGCAGCAGTCGAGGGGGAAGTGTCTTTGTGCCACACATGGGGGTTCCTCCCCCTTTCCATGTTCTTTGGGAGTTAGAGACTTATCCTCAGCCCTGCACTCCTGGTTTGCGTAATGCTTGAAGACGTCTTTGTGGCCTCTGTAATTAGTCAATGTGTTACCATCGAGCTGGGGCTGTTCCATCAGGTTTGTAGCACACTGATGCTGTGACACAGCATTTCCTCCAGGGATGAGAGCCACAGGCCTGCTCCTGACTCCTGCTATGGCTTCCCCTGCTGACGCCAGGACAGGGACAAGCCCCCATCCTGCCTCCAGCTGTTTGAATGTGTAAATCATGTCTACAAGGTTCCACGTAGTCCTGTCACAACCAGCCCCCGTGAACTCTGAGCAAAGGCACAGTACAGGTGTGGCCACCTCTTTCCTGGGCTTCGTTTTTCATGGTCTCTCAGCCTCAGGTTGGAGCACCAGGGCCAGACGCTTGACTGGTACAGAGCAAATGAATGGAAGTCCAGGGGAAGGAGCAGCTCTGGAGCAGCTGTGACCCTGCAAGACTGCCCCAGAGGCAGGGAGAACTCTTTAAGCACTTGTACATGCCAGCTATTACTTTCTTGCCATTTCCAATAGTCATCTTTCCGCTCCAGACATGCTGTGCTCTCACTATATTCTACCTCAAGTAGGAAGAGAAGTATTAGAGGCTCTTTTTTCAGTTGTGCATTTTTAATTGGACTATAACTTCCACTTTGTTGTGTTCTAGAATGTTATTTTTATTTTCCAATAGAACTGTCTCTTCTTTGATGAGGGCAGAGATTTATTACCCAATTTCCAGCTTTATGTTTCCCTTTTGGTCTGTTGTTTTAGCTGTTTCCTAGTTATACAGACAATCCCTTTTCCCTGTCTTTTTATAGTTGAATTTCCTCAAGTCCTTATTTCTGTGCTGCTCATTAATACCCACTTCTTTTACCCAGTCTCCTCAGGACTCATCCTGGATCCATCCATAGACTTACATTTCCACTTCACATCTTCTCGAGGATGTCTTTGAGCTTTCCATAATTAGACAATATATTGTCATCGAGCTGTGTGATGTTGCCATGATTTTATGGCCGTGTTTATGCTCTGGCCCTGCTGCACATGCACAGAGATACTGAAAGGACAATCTTATGTGTTTATTTTTATACACCCGTGGGGAACATAACACCGTGACCTTCAGTCCAGCTTGGGGGTATTAGTCAGTAGATAAAGCCACAGCCACTTACTGGGGAACCTGGTAGAAGTCTACACTATTAAGTGGTATTTTAACCAAGTCTGTGTAGTGGGAGGAAAATGGGGTGAAGTTAATTTAAGCATGAATAGCTCATAACCTGGCAGTTAAACCATCTCCCCAGTGCCCTGCCCTAAAATGCCTCCTCATTAATCAGTTCAGGAGCACACGAGCAGCAGTGACACAAGTGGGACAAAGCTGTGCTCTGGTGCTGGGGCGTCCTGGCTGCTGTGTGAGGCACTGGGCAAACACATTGACTGGGGGTGGGGATCCAGGGGCAGATCCATCATCTCCGAGACCAGACTGAGATCCACAGGCACCACTGGAGCAGAGCCCTTGTCCTGCCCAAAGTTGCAAACCTGTGACCACTGTCCCCCTTCCTGACACCTGATTTCCATAGATAACCAGGTGTTACACAGGCACAGAAATGTGGGCAAACTCGACATGGATAGGGACACTGCCCAAGGGATGGCACCCATCACAGCACTGTCAGCTCTGAATCACGCTGGGTTGTAAATGCCAACCCCTCTGCATTGGCCGAGACTCTGGGTTTGCTGACCTTTTTGCACACACTTGCGTATTTGTTTAAGAAAAGCCTTTTTTTGCTTCTAACCTGAAGAAGCAACCATCATTCTTCAATATTATTTCAGTCTATTTATACAAAGTGTATCTGAGTGCAGGCTTCAAAGGTCACAGGAAAATTCTGGGAGTTAATTGGCCCCACTGTTTCTAATATTGCCTTTCACATTGGGAAGAGTCCTTGTTATTAAACCAGGAAAAGGCTTAGTTATTAGTATCTGATACTACTTTTAAAAATGAAAATTTGCAGAAAGAGATCCAGCACTTGCAGCTCCTCAGCACAGCTAAGAGGTCTTCCCCCCCTCCTCTCCTGTGGAAAAGGGAGCATTATTTCCACTGCTGGTGGGTGAACATCAAGAGGATGAGAGAGGTTAGGAAAGGCATTTGTGTTTATCCCTTTGGCTCCACAGGCAACCTTCATATGTTCCCCCATGACCTTTAACTTGCGTTCCTCCTGCAGAACTAGACCTTTGTGTGTCTCTGTTTCAGCACTTAACAAGCAAGGATTGTTTGAAGAACTCTTAAGGAAACAATAAGTTTCTCATATTCACATAGTACACTCTGTAAGAATATATTTCAGATTTGCAAGCAGCCACCCCTTTGCTTGCATGGGAACGACGGAAAGAAAGGAAAGAGCACACCAGCACGAAGCAACCTTATACCTCATTTTGTGTTTTAATTTCAGATCTTTTCTGCATTGTTCCTACACTTCAGCAGCCAGGTCCACCGTGTGACCAGAAATAATGCCATTGATTTCCAATGCTGACTTGCATATTTTCATTATTACAGTGCCAAGATGTTACTGGTTGATTTTGATTAAGGGAACCCCATGAAGCACACGGACTGCACACACTCACCCTGGCAGAGCAGCCAGGCTGTGATACCAGATTTAAAAGAGCCCAGCCCCGAGCAGGATGCACACAATGCTGAAGCTCCACAGCCCTGGCTTGCTGGGCAGCACCATTGCTCACGCAGTGGCCCCGGTGCCCTGTCACCCCCAGCCCACTCGCCTGTCACCCCCAGCCCCACAGCTCCTGCCTGACTCCCTGTTCCCCCATGGTCCTCACCCCACAGCTGCACACAGAGAGGCACACGGCAGGGGGTGCATTCTCCAGCCATAGGCAATGTCTAGAGCTGGCTCAGCACCCTGCAGGCTCCCCAGCCAGCCCTGGGACATCGCTGGCACCAAAGCACTCGCAGTACCCGAATTCAGGGTTTGTACAGGCAGTGACCCGACACCTCAGTTCATCAGATTCATGTACTGCCACCCAGCAGAGCCCCATTGCTGGGCTGGAAGGTGCCAGAAACATCTTTCCCAAATAGCCTTTCAATACATTACACACATCAAGAAAAAAGCAATGCACAAACCAGATGCTCAGCACTGTATCAGGGTCTGTGTCTGCAGCATCCACTCCCAAGCTGCTTTCAGATGGACTGTTCTACTTATTAATCTTGGTTTTCCCCACTTAGCTCTTTGAAACTGAAGATATTACTTGAGTTCTGCACCAATTATCTGTAAATTAGAGGCTAAGCTGGGGTCACTGTTCCCAGTTCAGATCTATGGCCCCGGCACAGCAGCAGCAACCACCGCACGGCTGCTCCACGGCTGCTCGCCCCGTGCACGGGAGGAGGAGGGGGAGGATTGTTGTGCCCAACTCCATGTGGTTTCCCCACAGACAATCTGCTTGCTGTAGACCCACTGTGGAGAGGAGGAATGCCAGCTCATGTTCGCTGGTTTATAAATAGGGTGGGAAATAGGAAGCCTTCACTCCTCAGCTCTCCCGGCAGAAATCTCTTCCTTGAAGATGCTTTTTAATTGAAGTCAAATTCAGCTCAGCTGCATTTAAACTCCTTTGGCATCTCCCACTCATAAGTATCCCTTCTTCCCAAGCTTGCTTAACTTAAATAATTATTTCCATTGAATTCATGCTACTCTTTGTTTATAACTCCCAGTTTACTTTACACCACACCCATTACGCAGGGGATACCAGTTCACCAAGAATAGACAAAAAGGCATAAAAAACCCCCCAAACAGTTCCAGAAGAAAGCAAGGGGTTATTTAACATCCCATAGGAAGCCAGACAGTTTATCTTCCACAATTTCATCTGCAACTTCTTAGCCCATGTACTACCCCAGCACACTGAGAGCCAGGTAGGGCAGGGGGTGGGGGATCCCAGGCGGAGCAGCCCCCGTTGTGCTCCGACCGCAGCACGGCTCAGCTCCCAGACCTGAGCTGCCTTCCCAGTCTTTACCAAGTACCTGGCCTGAACCCGATGCCTACAAAGACCTCTGTAGCTATGCCACACTCCAGAGCCGAAGGAGATGCTGATTTCTCTAGCACCTACAGGAGAAGCTCCAGACAACAAAAAATTTTATCTACATAAAGCTGAACAAACCTACCTGGGGTCTACAGGTCTGCTTCATGTTCTGATCACCCCTCCAGCTCCTCAGCCTCTCCCACCACTCTGAAAGATCCTCAGCTGCCCCAGGGAGGCAGAAATACCCACCCATGGCTGGGGTAATTAGAAGGGAGCAATAACCCAGCCTGCAGGCAGGTGCTGCCTTTCACTCAGAGTTTATAAAAGAAGTTTTACTCCCTTCAGCAGACATTATCCCATTAACCCCTCCAGAGACCTGCCCCCACCTCCATGCTCCCTGTAGCAGTTCGTGCTAACGAGGCATGTGTTATTGCTCATGTTTATGATTGGGTGATCTATCTCATTAATTAGCTCTGCATGAATCAATAGGAGCCACTGAATGCATAATCCTCGGTAATTCATAATGCTGCAGTTGAGGAAACAGTGTCCTGAGCATTGAATAAACAGTGATCACTATGATAAATCTTGGAATTACCACAAAACATCAAAGCTTTGGGGTTTTGTGTGAACAATTAAGTGGCTGGGTCACTGCTGAGCAGAGAAGTGGTACGGTTACATCCACTGTCACTGCTGACAAAGGTGTGAAGCTGTGCAGTGACTAACATGCATTGTAATTGGGTTTGAATCTATTAATAAAGTTTTCCTATTCCACCTCCTCTATAATTGGAATGGTCTTCAAATTTCCCCTTTTCTGAGCTACCAAACTAATAATTTACCCACTTCAATTTGTGATTCACTTGGTTTGTTTAGTCATAATAATGAATATTCAGCCTCATTAGCGAGTTATTTTGTTCAATTCATACTGAGTCGTGTTCAGCCCTGTCAGTGTGGTGGCAGGATCTCTGCAGGCAGGGACATGGGCTGTGTGACACCTGGGGACAGATCTCTGTGGGTAGGGACATGGGCTGTGTGACACCTGGGGATGGATCTCTGCAGGCAGGGACATGGGCTGTGTGACACCTGGGGACAGATCTCTGTGGGTAGGGACATGGGCTGTGTGACACCTGGGGATGGATCTCTGCAGGCAGGGACATGGGCTGTGTGACACCTGGGGATGGATCTCTGTGGGTAGGGACATGGGCTGTGTGACACCTGGGGACAGATCTCTGTGGGTAGGGACATGGGCTGTGTGACACCTGGGGATGGATCTCTGTGGGTAGGGACATGGGCTGTGTGACACCTGGGGACCTGGTGAACTTCTCCTGAGCATGGTCCAGCTCAGCACGGGGAGCACCAGTGCCAGCGCTGCCCCCAGGCCCCTGTGCTCCCAGCACACACAAGCACCACATCCCCTCAAAGCCTGTTTTTTCGCTCGGTTTAACTACATTAAAATCGGAAGATGAAAGGGCCAGAATAGGTGTCCAAATCTCCCCATTACATCTTGGGCTGTGCCTGAGCACCAGCAGCACAGAGCAGTTTAATCCCTCCTGCACCACGCACCTCTTGGAACCTGTTGAAATCTATTACAGACCTCTGATCTTTTCCTACAGAAAGGTTTTTCTACAGAGAGTAGATGCGATTAAGCAGAAACAATTTTCTCAGAAAACTCTGTGGGTTTTTTTTTTCCCTTTTCTCTGCTTTCTTTTTAAAAGAGGGGGGAAAAAAGCGGGAGATGAGAACAGCAAAGACCCTGACACGGGTTTGTGACTGTCAGCTCCTGAACAGAACCCATTTCATCAATCAGATGCAGCATCTATCAGGAGCAAACTCCCAGCATGTGGCACAAAAATCTTGTAAAACTGAACTGTTAAATATTTAGGGCAGATGACAAACAATATGTCATAATATTTGCAGAACTGCATTTGCTATTCAATGCATCGTCTTACTTAAAGCCCTGATTTTCAGAAACATCAACACAAGAAAGAAACAATCAGTTGACTGCTGGTATTTGGTTACATGTAAATGAAGTTGTAGGGTTTAATTTAGATTTCTTAAGTCTAATATTATATGCTACATGCCAGGTGGGTATTAACATTTATTAGCTGGGGCTTAGCAATGAATATTTAAGAAGAGTTTAATTAACATGCAATAATTGTAATTTTAATTGGGTTTAATTTTTCAGTGAGACTTCATTTCAGGACACCTTCTCTTTCATATTTATACCAGGTATGGTTCTGTCTCCAGGTAAAACAGGAGCTAATAGCTGGTAGGGAAGGGAAATGGACAGAGAAGTTAGAAAGCCACAGCCAGCCGAGCCGTGCCACACTCGGGGCTGAGCACATTGTGGAGACAAATCTGAAGTATTTTGTCATCCTGCAGGCTTTGTTACAAGCCCAGTCCATCACAGGCACGAGCCTGGATTTATTTCAGTTGTGGATTTGTTTCTCTGCTTCATATTTTGTTCGAGCTGTGTGCCAGAGGGACATCACATCCCGCCCTGTGTTACACTACAGGCCAATAAGGCACAACAGGAAAATGCAGTCCAGGTGCTGCCTGAACCCAGCCTTACAGACCCTCAATAATTTTAAGCTGCCAAATGTTTTTTTTCTCCCATATATTACAGCTTAAAACATGGTTATAGCCCAAAGCACGACCATAAAAACATCATCTGAGCACACCTGATTTATTGGGCCATTGGGGATTTGCAGGATGAGTTTGCTGAGTTTGCAGTCTGGGAAGGTCTCAGGGAGGGAGGTGCCCATCGCCTGGATCAGGGCTCACCTCCTGCACACCCCACAGGGCTGGGTGTGGGACTCGACCTGTACTGGTGGGCACGGTGCAGCCCAGCTGTCCCTCCCCAGCAGCGAGCTGTCACCAAGCAGAGGCACGAATAAATACTGGGGGCTAATTCCATACCTGTGGCAACCCCCACACAAAAACTCTGAATTGCTAATTAATCCAAGTGAGCCCAAGTGTTTGGGGAGGTATCTGACAGAGCAACTCAAACGCAAGTAACCCAAAGCCTGCAAGATCCACCTTCGCAGAGAAATCAGCCTGCTGAAAGGGGAACTGCAGAGCCACCACCGAGGGGCACTGGTGGGACAAGGGGTCACTGGGCTCCTTCTGGCAGCTCTGCCTCTTGGGGGTTTCTCGGGCTTCAGCTCACTGGTCACTGTGGAGGTTTGCCTTATGCTGTAAGCTCTATATAGGGCAAATTAAAAGCTTTTTGGCATTTTCACTGCGCTTATCCCAATGGGAATCTATTCCTAGGAGATTAAGATGCTGGTTAGTTGGGTTTTAATTAATTGAGCCTGCTTAAAAAAAAAAAAATGCCCATTTCTTTTTAATCATGTATTATGCAAATTAAAAATGTAAATATCATTAAGAAATCTGTTGCTAACATAATTTATTTCTGCTGGAGCACTGCTGAAGGCCTTTGATCTCAGATCAGTGCTTTGATCCGCTCCCCTGGCCGGGGTTACGCACTGCTGCGCGGTAAATGCTCGTCCTCAGATGGAAAACACTCAACACCAGAACAGCTTGCTCAAAGAAATGGGAGAGGAAATGGTGCCAATTAGGCCAAGCAAGGAGGAGTTGCAAAGGAGGAGAAGTTTGTTTCTAGAGGCTGCAACTCAGCCCAGCCCCAGTCCCACAGGATGAGCTGTGCCTGCGCCCGGACACGCGGTGATGGGGACACAAAGTGTGCACTGAGCACCCCACAACCCACCGGGTCATCTCCACCCGAGGCAGCACAGCTTCCCAGACCATCCCTATCTGCTGTTCATCACAGAACACAACTGCCATATTCCATTAATTCCTCATTTCGTGCACACGAAGTGCTGATACACACACTTTAGCTACAGTGGGTTTAATCAGTTAATTTAACCAGAAATATTAATAATGCATTTCTTTGCCACTAGACTACTCATCTGTTAAACAGCTTAGACATAGGAGAAGAATGTCAGCCCCCGTGACATGGAGTGCCTACTACAGAGCTAATGAAACAGGATTTTGCATATTCAATATGAAATGAGGAGAGAGGGAGATGCCGTCTCCTGGGAACGGCTCGCCCCGCTGTGCCAGGCTTTCTGTCCTGGCCGCCGGGAAAATCCCTCCTTCTGGGACACACATTCTGCAGATCTCATTTTCTGCTCGAATTCATTTCCTTGGCGTTACTCAGCAAGTACCTGGGCTCTCGTTATGCTGCAAATCATGGTGCAATCTGAGGTCCTGGGTGCATTACTCGGTTTGCCAGCTCCTCCCGTCTGCCCCTGTGGGGTCCCCAGGACTTCCCAGAGAGAGGAGGGCTCCTTCAGTCCACGGAGGCAGAGTGAAACCTGGGATGCTCAGAAAATACAGCTGGAAATACCCTGGGCCTGAGGGGCAGAGAAACTTCCTTCTACATTCTTATAGAGGAGATGGATAACGACCAGAGGCAGTGTGAGCGTGAGCAGCCCGGACACACCGGCTCCGAGGGTAATCCTCGGCAGTCAGATCCTCTTCCCGGGTTTTTAGCAATTAGCATCCAGGGAGAGAGCAATCTCGGTGGGCAGGGGACAGCTTGGGCCTGTGAGCAGCAGCAGATCCCTGCACAGGCTCTGTCTGTGTGGTGCATGCTTGTGAAGCCTGAAATTGCTCTGGATACCCGGCAGTGCTGCATCACATCAAGCAGTGCCACGCTGAAGTGACAGGGCTCATGTGTGATCAGCAGCAGTTTAAGGGGATGGGAACTCAGATCCTGCTGTGCTGCCAAAATCACAACCACTGACAGACCTAAGGAATTATTCTCAGCTCCTTCCCAGCAGATTTGTTTCCATAAGTTTGCAGGTTCTTGCCCTGAGCAGGTCCGTGTCCCCCAGCAGGGAGCACATCCCAGGCAGGGACAGTCTGAGGGAGCCAGTGAGGGATGAGGGCAGAGGGCTCCCACACATCTCTGGGGTGCACAGGCTTCCCAAGGGGAAAAGGGGCTCTCCCCTGGATGGGTGCCGAAGGGTGGGAGCCCCCAGCACTCCCCAGCACCACCTTCCCCATGCCCCCATTCCCATAGGATCTGGTTTGTTTGGAGAACACCAGCTGGCATCCACATAGGGGCTCCACTGAACACCCACCTGAACGTGGCACCAGCCCCAGTTCAGCTGCATTCGCTTGTGGAGCATTCCATAGTAGCAGCTCCCTAGGGGAAAGTGCAAGGAGAGATTTCTGGTGGAGAAATCTGTCATTGCTGTGTTGTTTTGGGGGTTTTTTTTGGTGATATTTATGGTCTTCTGGATTTTGCTGCCTTCACTGCACCCAGTATGACTGCGTGTGGGACTGTAACAGTCCCATGCTGAGGGGCAGTCTCGGGCAGCTTTAGCTCCATTCCCAATGCTCAGTCTCCTACTCCTGAGAACTCGTTTCATCTCCCACCACTGTTATCTCACTCCTCTGTATCGGTACAAACACCAGCCGTGGAGGGATCTGGCCCACGACAGTGAAATTCTCTCCACTGGACTGGTCAGATAAGTGGAAGCATCATTTCTCAAAGGCTTCCTGGGGCAGACACGTCTTGTGAGGAAGAGTTCTGCTGTCCCCCTGCCTCGGGAACCCATCAAGTGACCCCCTGGAGGAGCAGGCACTGGATGATGTGCACCAGCCCCGACCAGCCCGTTTGCTGACACTGCCCCCGAAACAGAGCTCGTCAGAAGAGGACAAACCACCCCGCCACAGCCAGCCCTGATGCTCAACAAGACAGACACTTTGTGACCTCAGAGAAGAACCGGATCAAATGCAGCTCCTGGGGCAGGAGCAGTCTGTGAGACGGGGGCAGGAGCTCCTGCAGCCCCAGAGGAGCTCGGGCTGGCTCCATCCACAGCCAGAGCTCTCTCCAAACAAGTATTTCTTCCAGGATGTCACATGGAAAGAGGCTGTCAGAAAGCTGTCTAAATGTGTGAACAACACTGTCAGCGGGGGAGAGAAAAGTGTTATCAGAATGGTTGTTCTTCAGAGCTAAGTAACTCGGTGATTTTATAAGGAGTAGAAGATAAGAGATCACACCACACACTGAGGCTGTTGGAATTCTCTTTCCAAGAATGGAGCTGTTTGTTTTGTTAAAAAGGGGAAGAGGGGAGAAAGTGAAAACCTAAAATACTTTGACTTTCTTGACTTAGCTTTCGACAAGGCTAAAAATAACTGCGACTGCATCCAGCCTGCACAGCCACAGCTCCGGCGAAGCCGAAGCACTGGAGAGGATTCCCAGCCCATTGACCAGGCTCCATTCTGGCTCCCTCCTGGGGCCATTCCAAAGCTCTTCCAGCATCATGGTCTGGAGGTGGGAGGAATGCAGTGCATCTGTGCTTGGTGCAGGAAGACTTGGGCTGTTCTGATCGACATCAGTGGGATTTGGTTTTTTATGGGATCCAGATATCACCCTGAACAGAGGGGCTGATTTTCTGCTACTCAGAGTGAGATCCTCTGTGTTTGGCAGCCAAACCTCCCTTCAGGTGCAGCACCAGCCTCCTGCCCATGGCCTGGCCCTGCTATTGCTCTTCTGGTCCAGACCTAAAGAGCTCCTCATTTTGAATTTTAAACCTCCCCACGCCAACAGCAACATCAGTGGTCATCAAATGAAATGACATAAAATAATAAGGCAGGAAGTTGATTCTAATTAGTGTGATTTCTCATTTGCTGATTGACACTCCCTGGAGAGCAATTAGCCTGCTTTAAAGGCAAAAGACAACTGAATAGTTATTTAACCCGCCTGGTGATTGATATTTAAAATCCATGAAGTCAGATGTAATAACGGATGACTCCATCAAAAATACCTAAAACTGAGTGCCAACAGCTGATGGTGTTTGATGCTGTCCTGCCTGAGAAGATACCAACAGTCTGTGCTGAGGCATCTCCTACAGGGCTGAGTGCCAGACCCGGATCCCACTGCACTAAAGGCTGCACAAACAAGGCATAAAAAGGTTTTCGGGGGAAAACAAAATCACCTGAAGCTGTTAAACGTCAGTGTGTGCGGAACAACACCCGGCGTTGCAGGAGGGAGTCTGTGGGCTGTACTGACCAGACAAGGAAACAGCACGGTCCCTGCCTGGATAAATCTGGCAGCAAATCCTCTCCTGAACCTCAGGAGGACGTTACAAAGCGTGACAGACCTCAGCATGGCCGGCTTTTATCTGTCTGCAGAGCTACGGGAGGTAAAGAAGGGAGGCAGGGGAAGCTGGGCCTGGAACAGACAGAGGCAATAGTGGGAAAGGTCGTTAGCAGCAGGTCAAGTGAGCATCATTGATCTCTGAGACATCTGAAACACCACAAAAAATAGGGCAGAGTCAGAATTGGTTTAGAGCCAGACAGTAACACTGAAGCACCTGCAGCTTTACTGTCTCAGATGAAACTTGTTTATAGGTACTATATAAAAGAGGAAACTGTTTTGCTGTTGACTTTTTGTAGCCCATTGACCTTCTGTATTTTTATAAGAGTGGAGTCACAGTGAGGTTATTGTGGTGAGACCCACATGAATCACTCTCTGGGGAGCACAGGGAGAGCTGACCAAGTCTGTCTGTCCCAACACTTGGCAGCACATTGCCCGGCTTTGCACTGCTTCATCTGTCCTGCTGTGTGTTTTGTGGGGACGCACGGGGTCCCCCCAGCCCAGTGATCATCCAGCTGATGTCACATCCCTCATTCTCTCAAGAGCACAAGCTGATATTCTCCATTTTGTTCAAATGGAAAAGCTGCAACAATTATTTTCATAATTATCTGGCTTTTCAAATTAATGCTAGTTATGCTATGTAATCATGATGAAGATTATGCATTAATCAGCTGTTTCAAGCTGGTTATTAGGCTCTTTAAATAATGACTGGAATGAGCAGCTCTGAAGGAGAGGCATGGCAGCCAAGAGGGAGCAGTGGCATTGCCAGGGGGCCGGGGCTGTGCTCAGCCTGGCCACAGCACAGCCCTGCTCCCCAGCCCCTGGGTTGCTGAGGGTGGAGCAGGCTGTTGTGCGTGGTGGCTGCTCTTCAACACCTCAGCAACTGCAGCAGATTGCACATTGTCCCAACACACACCCAGCAGTGTCACCAGAAGTACATTGCTTCTGCCTGTCTGCTTCCCCATTGCCTGGCACTACATTCAATGTATTGAGTGGCTGTATAAAAAACCTCTTTTCTGTCAAAAAGCCCATTATATCCAGTTGGATGTCTGGAATGTGAATTTATTTGGGATCAAACACCAACAATTCACATACCCAGTCCTATAGTCTATCATAAAATAAGACATGCTCCAAAGCAACCCTGAAAGCTCTGGGCTAGGAGGAGGCCCAGTGTCAGCTACTTGATAATCAATGTAACATAAACCCAGTTATCACTGCAGGATGATGCTAGAAAACAAAAAATCATTTGCGAAAATGTTCTGGACAGTAAAGCTTTGAAAATAAAGCCAGGAATAAATCTGAAGCTCACTTCAGTTATGTTTATTGTTTCTGCTGTAATACTGTGTATGAACTTTCTCTGCCCTAAGAAACTCAGATGGAGCTACCAGCATGTGCAGACTTTGATATGGATGAATACTTTTCCTTGCACCAGTCAAGAACCAAATTTTTGGGCATGATCCAGTGATAATGAGGCACTTGGACATCTTGGCTAGGCTCCTGCCTACACTGCTAGGCACTCCAGTTTGAAAACCTGGTCATAAGTGACTTGCTTCAAGATCACATGGGACAGAAATGGGGCTCCAGAATGAGCATTCAGCCTCTTTTTCTTTATTCTTCCCTCTACTACCCAAGTTAGTACCTGCCCAACCTGCCACAAAAGCCACAGATGATGTGTTCTGGCTCCTGGAGGAGGATTCATGTAGTTGCTTGAAAACCAGGAGGGCTGAGTAAACATTTGTTGTCTAGAACAAACATTTTAGGTCTACCTTAAACTGAAGATGAAGATCTTCCTCTGCTAATGGACCTAGAGACCATCTGAACCAATTGCTCATCTTACTCACTCATTATGTATTTTGGTTTACTTTTTAATAAGCTAGAGCAAGGTTTCTGTGTCTTTCTGTGGCTCCCTAAGTGGCACAGGACGGTGCCACCCCAGAGACAAGGACACACCATTACATAATTTACGCCTGCACTGAGTCACTTGGATTAGAGTGGCTGTCAGTGGGGAACGAGGACAAACTCACAGATACAGAGCCAAGAAACCCAGCGACACTGTGACATGAGCCTGTTGCCCCTGGGGAGGTGTAATGGCATTAACAACTTCTGAACACGGAATGCATGCGCTTGGGATGTGCATTATTGAGCTGATGGGCTGCAGGGCAGGCAAACTCAGAGGTCTCTGATGGTTTGAGTTAAAAACTTGGGTAACTAAACATGAGGAACAATAAAAGATGAGAAAGGCACTAAAAATGGCACTAAATATAGCAAGCAGGAGTGCTGCACGGCCTGGCTCCTGTGTGAGGAGCTGGGGATGGGTGGCCAAAGGCTCCAGCGTGGCACGGAGGGAAGGGCAGTGCCAGCTTCTGACCACAGCAACTCCACGGAGCACAGACCTGCAGCCTCTCTGCAGCAGAGCACTCGGACTGTCCACACTTCCATAGGTCTGGTCCTAAAGCTTTATAGGAAGCCACTTTCTGTCTCATAAAAATATTCCAAGCCTTTGAATGTGTCCCCCATTGCCCTGCAAAGCTGGCATTCTGAACATGACCAGCCTCTAACAAAACCCAGATGCTTTAATGTCTTTATTTCAGTGCAGGAAATGTGCTGGAGCAAACCTCATTCAGGCTGCAAATGTCACAGCTCTGTCCAAGAGTTTTCTTGTCCTTGATACATGAGATTATGAATCAAACTTTACGTGACTCAGTTGTGGCTTTGCCTTGTCTTGCAGGAGGAATCTTTGAGTATGCAGATGGCCCCAACACGCAGGTTATGAGTGCTGAGGAACAAGCCTTCAGATTTTCTGCCAACATTATTAATAGAAACAGAACTTTGTTGCCTAACACAACACTAACCTATGACATTCAGAGGATACACTTCCACGACAGCTTTGAAGCAACCAAGAAAGGTGAGAGCACAGCACACTTCCCAGCAGCTTTATGTTCAGCTAAAAAGGCATCGTTTGGCTTGAGCCCCAGCAGCTCGGTTTGTCCTGCTCTAGTCAGTGATGAGATGAGAGGTCCTCCAGGAGCTGACCTTCCAGAGGCATTTTAATATAAGGGGAACAGCTATGCTTTTCCCGCTGCAAACCTCACCAAACTCCTTTCAGTGTTTGCTTCCAATCCTGAGCGAAGGTCTGCAGTCCAGCCTTTGTTTATTTTACTGCATCCCTGGCAGTTGTAACATCCCTAGTGCAGAAATCCTGTCTCTTCCTAGCAGCCAGCCAGTTCTCATGACCAGGTAACAGCAGCCCACTGGAATTGCTGAAGGGGAGGGAGGAAATGGGAGCTCCTAGCAAAGGCTGTGGGGCTGATGGCCTGAGGGCTCTTTGAGCTGGAACCTGCTGCCTGAGCTCACGGTGGTGAGAGGGGATGGGTGTCTGTGCACAGGCGAGGTCCCTGACCCCGGCTGTCCCTTTTGAAGGTTGTTTTGTTGTGGAGGTTTCCTCTGGAAACGTCCCTGTGCCTCTAACCACTGGCCCAGACCTTGTTTGCCAGGATTCCTCCTCTCTCTGCACCTCTACACTGTTGTAGTTACCTAATAGCTGCACAGAGCTTTCCTGTCCATCCACTGCTCCATGGTCCAGCTCAGGGGCAGTTTGTGCCCCTGCAGAGGTGCCCTGTGCTTCACTGACAGCATCTTCCCCTTCCCTTCCAGCCTGTGACCAGCTCTCTCTGGGGGTCGTAGCAATATTTGGACCTTCCCAAGGCTCCTGTACCAACGCCGTCCAGTCTATTTGCAATGCCCTGGAGGTGCCCCACATACAGCTCCGATGGAAGCATCACCCTTTGGATAACAAGGACACTTTCTATGTCAACCTGTACCCTGACTATGCTTCCCTCAGCCATGCCATCCTGGACCTCGTGCAGTACTTGAAATGGAGGTCAGCCACTGTGGTGTACGATGACAGCACTGGTAGGTGAAGGAGGGGATTTAAAGGAGGGATCCAGGGGATTTTCTGTTGTGGGTCCCATCTGAGAACCTTTCTAAGGAACCCTTCTGGGATCAGGGTGACAGCAGTGCTCAGCACATGGGCACACAGTGGGTCCCAAGCACTCAGGCGAGCAGTGTAGAAGGCCCTGGGATCCTTTCTGAAGGATTTCATTCATAGAGCACTTAGAAACGGGGTAATCCTCAGCACCACCACAGACAAAGGGTCGAGGGGAGGATTAACTGGCCGATGGTGTGACAGCTCTGTTTGGCACCACGGTGCCCATCTACACGAGCAAGGACCTCGGGCTGTGGCTGCCAGGGAGGCTGCAGTTTCCCAGCCTGAAGCAAAAGCAGTTGTAGAAAGTTTTTTGTTTCCTGGGTAATTCTATAAAACATAGCTGACAAAGTTCTTCACATAAAGAAAGCTGTTGATGGTTAAACAAAGCAAAGCACTGCACAACACTATGGATAAAAAACCCCCCAAAACAAAAGACACATTGGATGGCCTGTCCAACCTAATTCCACCAAACCAAATGGTTTCTTTAGGGGAGGGCTGATGAGAACACAGCTTGACATTCCTGGTTTGCAAATGTGGGTCACAGTATGTTCCCTTTGTGGTGTATTCTAATGTATTTCCTCCACTCTGCAGAGGGACATGCTTCTCTTCTCCTCCTTGCAATAGGCTCCTGATGGATTTCTGCTTGCAACATTAGACACCAATAATTCCTGCCCAGCTGCATCCAGCATGGCTTTATACCTTCTGCATAAAAAAGAAATTAATTCTCAGGGTAGCAAGAGAGTCACAGGTTGTGATTAAGTGACCATTATGAACTATGGGTTTCATAAATCCAAGCGCACATTCATTTTTGTCTTTTGCTGTTGTGCATGGCAAATACTGCAGATTTTAATTTGTTGTGCAGTCGATTATCACATTCTGTCCTTTCTCAAGGGCAAATTTGCTTAAGAAAACATGTCATGATCCCAGAGATGTCAAAGCTTAGGACCAATCTGCTACTCTTCTCTTCCTACCTAGTGCAGGGGTCCCGGCTCTTCCCAGCAGGGAAACACCAGGAAGGCCATTCTCCCTCAGAACAACTGCTCTGGAAATACATGGGGTTGTAAGGATTGACACATGGCACCTTGGCTTTGATTTGTCTGCAGCAATGGCCAGGGAGGGAGGGAGGAAAGTTCTGATTGCATTATGTGCCGTAACACAGGAAGAAATAACTTGCTGTGCTAGCCAGGCTGCAGGGCGAAGGCAGCCTCCCCTGTAACACCCTGGGTTTGTCTTTGTGCCATGCCTGAAGGCCTGATACGGCTGCAGGAGCTCATCATGGCCCCGTCGAGGTACAATATCCGGCTGAAGATCCGCCAGCTCCCGCTGGACACCGACGACGCCCGCCCGCTGCTGAAGGAGATGAAGAGGGGCAGGGAATTCCGCATCATCTTCGACTGCAGCCACCTGATGGCAGCTCAGATCCTCAAACAGGTGAGTGGGGGGCAGCGGGGGGGTGATGCAGAAGTGGCCACTGAGGTACCCAGTGGCCAGGGTGGCCCTGCAAGCAGGTGCAGACCTGCAGGTTCCCCCTGCCCACAATCACAGCTGCCCTGAAGGCCACAACATGGACATTTTTCAAGGATGCTGTGGGATTGCTACAGAAAATGTAGTTTTCATTGAAAATAATGGAAGTATCAAAAAATGCCTGTGGGTAAGAATGAACAAATGCTACGGGAGGTGGAAGTGCAGGGCGGCTGTGTTGGATGTGGCACTGGGACCAGGCTGGTGTCCTGCCCCACTGCAGCCCTGGGCAGCACTGGCTGCTCCCTCGGCCAGAGCACTGGGTTGGACCATGCCCTGGGCACGTCTCCGTTCATTTAGCCCTGGATGAGCTTTCCATGCTTGCCAATTTTAAGTATCTCCTTTCCTTCTGTGCTGCTCTAAGCCCCAGGTTTGTGCCCACGTGCCCATGCCAGGGGCCGGGTGCAAGCGCTCCACTTCAGTTCTCTGTGCCAGGACTGGGCCACCAGGGAGGGACAGCATCCTCTGGCCCTTCGTCAGCACTGTGTGCAGTTCTTGGACTTTAAGCCAGATGTCAGTGATTTTCCATTCATTGGTCTCTCTCGTCTCTCCACTGGCATTTCACAGAGCAGAAGGTTCACTGCTCACCCCAGCCCCTCCTCACCTCCGAGTGCCTTCAGGTTTCAGGGTCAATATGAGGCAGAGGAAAGTGCTCTCACAAAGAATGCTAAAAATCAGTTGATGGAAGTGTTGCTCATACCAGCCCAGCAAGACACTACCACAGACACTAAACAAATCCCCCAAAGGGCTGAGGAAGCAAGCACACGGAAAGAGACTTCTCCTGGAGCCTGCTTGATGCAGAACGAAGGGAAGAGCTCAGAGAAATCAGAAAGCCTGGGAGGGATTATTAAAGAAAGCAATATAAGGGAATCATTGTCTCCTGTCTGTTATTTTAACATGCTGGCTGTGTTTGGTGCTGTTCACTTATTATGCAGTTTATTATAGTTTATTGTGCCATCTGCTCTGCTCATCACTGTGAGTGCAGAGTGAGGAAGATGGAGGAGAGGGGGGACCAGGAGGAGAGAAGTCTTTCTAAGTCCTTCTGCCTGGGTTTGTGTGCGTGTTGCTTTTTTTCAGGACCCAAAGCCAAAGCTTAGCAATATTTTATAGTGTATTTTTACTCAGGAAGATACTGTTCAATATTTTCAGAGTTTGGGAATGTGCAGAGCCCCAAACCTCTCTGCACACTGGTGCACTCCAGTGTGTAACAGCAGGAAGGCTCTGAGCAGTCCCCCCCGTGTCCCCACTGATGGCACTCATGTCTGAAGAATTAGAAAGCTCAGGAACTTCATCTTTTCCCAACCTTTCTGCTCCTATCAAGGAATACACACCTAGAGATGCCACCTTCACTTGTGAAACAGCTTGCTGCTTTTCCATAGGAAGAGACAGAAAAAGAGGCTCCCCAACCTTGACTGCCCACTGCCCCTCACATTCCCCAGAGTACGAGCTGGGCAAAGCCAGACCTTCCCCTGGCAGAGGGGAGTCTGCTCCCACTCTGCATGGTTAGAAGAGCAACACACAGAAAAACCAATGGACTGCAAAAAAGAGTCAGTGAAGAATGGCCCAGCCTTCTGTTCACCCCAGAAACAACATCGTACATTTGTTATTGTTATTATTTGCCTTTTGTAACATTCTGGTAACCGCACCAGTTAGCTTTGCTGGCTTTAGCCAGCCACCAGCTTCAAGGTGACCCTTCTGATAGACAGCAACACAATGTTCCCCTGTGCCAAGGTCCCTTCAGCCCACAGTCAGTCTCTGACAAACCTCCCAGCCCAGCATGGTCTCTCCACTGCTCAGTAATGCACATCCCAGCAATCTGCAGGAGCCATCCTTCGTGTCGGGGCTGGCACAGCCAGAGCCTGGGCTAGCCAAGAGCCCTGGGATCTGCACCTCAGTCTCCAAGAGCTGAGGGATCGGAGATGTTCCTGTTCCAGTGTCTGCTGTCACTGACCCATTTCTAAAGCAGGCACTGTTAGGATCTGGCTGTGGCACACACTGACAAGAGCTGGAGGTGCACATGACACGGACGGGCACTGAGGGCAGGGGATGCTGAGCACCAGAAATACACATGTAAGAAATGAGAAGCCTTTTACTTGTTCCCTAGCTGGTATGTGGACTTGGAACCCTAAGATTAGGCTGCTCCATGGTCATTCTGCACAGGTTTATGTAAGGTTGCTGCTTGGCTGGTATCTGAAAGGAAAGGCACAGCAACACCCAGAAGTGCCCCTGGCCTCTGTGTTCCTGGCTCTGTCTCCTGCTGCATTTACAGATCAGCTCCTCGCAGGGTTTTGTTGTGTGACTCTTGTTATATTTCTGTATCGACTGTCACTAACTCCCTTTCCCTGCTCTCCTCAAGGCCATGGCAATGGGAATGATGACAGAATACTACCACTTCATCTTCACCACCCTGGTAAAGTATCTGACCTGTGCAAGCATGTTGTACACTCACTGCTGGGCTGGGGAGCAAGGAGGTTGACTGGATGGGATGGGAGGGAGGGAGTTGGCTGGGCAGGAGAGGAGCTGGGTGCTCTGCCCCGGGCATGCATCTCAAAGCTGCAGAACACTGAAGTGATGGGGTGGGAAAAGCAAGTGAAGGGAGGGCTGGTGCCCTAATGGAAGGTGAGAGCAGGGCTAGACTGAGCTTCAGGTTAGAATCAGCCCAGAGTGACCTGGCTGTGACATTCCTGCCATGGCAGCATGACCCGGGTGCTCATGCTGAGGCTCAGCCTCTCCCCTCGCTGCTCTGGGACTGGCTCACCCCTTCGGAGCTGCTCTGCCTTAGCACAGATGTAGGTTCTGGTTTTATTTCTCCCCCGTCATTCTGCCCCACCCCCTGACAGATGAGCACGTGTGTGAATTGGTGAGGCTGTAGTCCCACAGACAGGAGGTGATGGGACCAAGTTTCACCAAGAACTGGGGCTGTGTTTCTGTGTGTTCTCTTTGGTCTCCCTTAAAAGCCAGGAGCAGCCCTGCTGTGGTCCACAGCTCAGTGCTGAGGGTTTATTTTGCATGAGAAGAACTCAGCTTGAAATTAACTCTACTCTCATTAAACATGGGCCAGTTCTTCTCTGACTCCAGGAGGCATTTTGGTTTGGGTTTTTTGGCATGCCACTTTTGTTTCCATTTAGGATGCTATTGTCTAGTGTACTGTTGAATTCTGTGTGATTTTGAAAATCCAATGTATCCTTTTGCCTTCAGGAGAGAATTGGACTAAACTAACCCTTAAAAACTGCAGAATTTATTTTTCAAATGCAGAAGACATTTTAATTACCCCTGCTGCCATTATCTATTCCAGGCAGCTTTAAGCATTTCCCAGATAATCTCCTATTAATCAGCCCCAGCTGAGCCTGGAGTACATTTCATGTGTAGGTACAGCCTGGAGGCGGGAAAAGAAGAATTATAATAAATTAATAGATAAGCAATCACAATTAATGCTGCTTTCCTGAAATAACAGTTATATCATGGGAAAGATATTTTAATCTGTCATTCCTTAAGGCAATGTTTTCCTAGCTTGCAATGCATGTACTTCAGCTTCCCTGGTACTAGACCCATGGGGTGCTAATGAATTAGTCTATTATGTTACACTGAATGTTTCTAAAAGGTCCCCAGTCAATACTGAGCACAGTGCATCAACACTTGGCATGAAATGTTTCAACATTTCGCTAGGCAGCAAGACCACAGTTCACTGGCTCCAGCATGAAGAGCCACATCAGCCTGTGGAGCCCGAGGAGGAGGAACTCTGCTTCCCAGCCTTTGGCTGACACATGCACAGCCTTTATGTCCCACAAAGTCCCCAGCAGTGACATCCCCTTAAATCCGGTGCTCCCAGGAATTTCTGAGCGGCTTGGAAAAATCAGTCCCTGCAAATGCAGAGGCTCCCACTGCTTCTGCAAGTCACAGACAGGCAGAAGCAGGAATCTCTTCCATGCTTGGAGTGGATGTACACCAGAATCACATCCACAGCCTGGCTTCTCCCGACGGATGGGGAATGCTTTGCACTGGCACTGAGCATCCGGTGCTCTTGTTAAACCTGGCCTGAGCATCGTGGCACAACACGAGGAGGATGGAGGGGAGAATTAATCTGCAGTACAGAAAACAATGAGTGAAAGGGAATGTAGATGAGGTGGAAAATAGAACCAGATGTTTCAATTTGTGGCTGTGCAAGAGCAGAAAATCCAGAAGAAACTGATATGGCAATTCCCCCCCCACGCCTCCCCGTGCTCTGACACTCAGCTTGTGTTCCGAGTTACCCTCTAATTCCAGGAAATGATAAATCAGGTTGCAGCTGAGATTTAAACTGGAACCAAGAAGGGACCTGATGGGAGGTGGCTGCTCTAGGAACCTGGTGAAATGCAGGGTCAGTGGAGAGCAGCAGGATGGGGAGGGCACCCAAAATCCCAGTAGGATCTGAAAGGCGACCAGGGCTGGCGGTCTGACAGCTCTGCCATGGAGACCATGAGGTCACCTATGGCCACATTCCCAGCAGGACATGGTCTGCTTTTGCAACCAAAAATTATTTCCCCACACAAGTTCCGGAATACAAACTGAAGCCTCTGACAAAAAGTTATGAATCCTGAAAATATAAATCAGTGGTCAGCACAGGATCACTGCACTCCCACATCCAGATGCTGTGAGCATCTGTCTGAGGTTAAACAACTGTATTTGCCCTTAGTTACCGTAAGTCATTTAGAAGTCAACATTATAGCCTGGTTTTCCCCGTGCCCTTTAACAAAATGTGGAGGTTTGTACTTGCAATTTTTCAGGGAAAAAAAAAAAAAGAAACAAACAAGCAAGCCCTGGACTCTGCTGTGGGTGTGATTAATGGCTCGGTCCTGGCTGCACCTGCAGATTAAACCATGGCATCCATCAGCAGCGTGCCTTGAGGGTGCAAAGTCAGAGGCCAGTGCTTGAGGAAAGATCAAACCTCCAAAGCTTATTAAAGCAAAACAGCTGTAAGAATTCCTGGCTCTCCCACTGCGAATGAAGTGTCGGCTGCTGGCAAGTGCTGATTTTGTTATGCTTTGCTCAGGGCACTGTGTTTAGGGCCAGTGCTTTTCCAGCTCCCCCATGGGCAGGACAGAGCTCGCTGCTGCCAGACCCCGTGTCTGGGTGAGCCCACAGCGTGGCTGTGTCCCACCAGCACAGCCACATCACACAAACCAGCAACAGCCGCGGAATCTCAGGCTGTATTTAAACTCTTTTATAATCCCTGGTGAGAGCAATGAACACCGTTCCCATATTCACCCCCATCACAGAAGACAGTGGTGGTGCCTTTCTGCCTCCCCACATTTTTAGTGCCATTGAACACTTGCAGAAATTGCTCAGGGTAAACTCTGACCAGACACGTCCCGTCCAACAGATGATTCCTATCAACCAAGCCCCTCCCGACTGCCGTTCTCCACCACATCCATTCACCAGCCCCTTGGGTGTTGCCCGGGGTTTTTGCTGAACAGATAAACCACGGTATGTTCTTACCATGCTGTCCAACCACAAACTACTCAGACCAGTTACTGAGCATCGCAGTTCACTCCTGAACCCAAGTTAATGTTCAGGCGTGCAGTGGAGCCAGGAGATGCATTAGAGAAGTGCCCTGGCAGAGGCCTCCAAGTGCCCCTCGCTGCCTGCCAAGTGATGCTGGTGGGCTGGCTGCCAGTGGAGCTGAGCACTGCCTGGCTGGGGCTTTTTTAAATTGTATAAAGGGCACTCTCATTCATTTGCAGACTGTGTAGGCTGGTCGTAATGTCAAGAAATGCGTCTTAGCTCCTCTTTGATAGCTGTCTGCAAATTGGCATTCTGCATTCAGAGTTCCTCTGTCATCTGCAGCACCCTGCGGGCATCAGCACTCCCAGCAGATCCTCCATGGAAAGGCTCCGGGGAAATTTGGATACAGGAACCCTGCCTTATCCCCTCCCCCTCGGTCACAAGACTCTTTTCACAGTTACAGATATCAATTCTGGTTTTCTCCCCACAATTCACTTGCCTCTTTTATGGAGAGAGTGAGTCCCTTGGCAGGAGTTTCCCTCTGCTGTGTGTGGGTGAACCTGCACATATGAGACCCAAATTCCACTGACACCCCCGAGTCTCTACAAGCAGTGGCTGATGGCAACAGACAGTACAATCCTGCAAACCCATGAGGGCATCATCCCACCTCCCACCCTGTGTGGGCTCTGCCTTCTCACCTCAGACAGGCACGAACCAACGCAGAAAAGACAAACAGAACAAAGTTAACAAAATGTTTAAACGGGTTTCTCTCTTTGAAGGATCTTTATGCATTAGACCTAGAGCCATATCGCTACTCGGGAGTGAACCTGACCGGCTTCCGCATCCTCAACGTGGAGAACCCACACGTGTCCTCCATCATCGAGAAGTGGTCCATGGAGCGGCTGCAGGCAGCGCCCAAGGCAGAGCTGGGACTGCTCGATGGCGTCATGATGGTATGAGAAGTTTAAACAAAGCATGGGGGAAGTCACCCAGGTGGTCAGGGCCAGGCACTTCACTGAGATCAGTGCCAGGAGGAAAAGCCAAAGCCATGCCCAGAGATGAGCTCTGCTGCAGCTTTGATGACTCCTCTTAGGGTCTGATTGCAGCTCTGCTCCGCTGAGTTACTGCTCGGAGGCTGCAGCACCTGCTCGCCCATCTGCCTTCCCTGCTAGGCTGCCTCCGACCCGTAACTGCTGACTGGCTCCCTCCTTCCCTCTCCCTTCAGATCTGCCAGAACCCCCTCAAGTGGCAAAGCCTCCCAGACTTTCACCTTGAAATGGCTCCTCGTGTCCCTCCTGTTCTGTTCTTTACTTAGAGGAGAGCCCCTCCATCCTCCTCCATCCTCCAACTTCTGGGCAGCATTGCTGAGCTCCTTTCCCTTCTCTGTGTTTCAGAGGAGATCCTGCCTTCCCTTTGTGTTTGCCTGGTGCCTGTTCCAGTGGGGCCCTGATCCCAGCTGGGCATCACAGTGTGCAATTCACCATGAAATTGCTCAGAGATGTTCCTGTGCCCCCCGTCCCCCAGCCCTGAGCTCACCAAACCTGTCCCTGCTGCTGCAAACACAAGCCCAGGAGATGCAGGTTGGGTGCCTGCTCTTCATGCTCAGGTGCTGCAGGAAGGGAAGGTCACAGGGCCAGCTGCCAATGTGGGAGGATTTTCTCCATGGCCATGTCCTGTTCGATATTTGCCCGGTTGTTCTCTGTATTATTTTGTTTTATTGTGTTTTATTGCGTTGCTGCTACACTCACATCTGTTTTGTAGCTCTGTGAAGCCAGCAGATAATGTATTTTCACTAGCAGGTCTTACCATATTGAAGTGAAAAATGAATCCAATTCTCTTAATCAGTGTTTGGAGGTGAGGTGGGGCATCTCACACTGAATCGAAAACCATTGCATTATATGGAAGAAAAAAGTTATCCCTGGCTCAGATCACAGAAATGTGGGAAGATGCTGCAGATCTGTGCGGTCTTGATTTCAGTGGCAGTTTAGGTAATTTTAGAAAATTCCATGCTCATGGACAAACCATTTAGCTTCTCTGTTTCTTACTGTCCCATGCATAACACAGCATGGCTAATGTGTTCTCGTAGAGGTTTTTTTATATTCAAACAAAACAGACTAAATAAGAAAATTCTGTTTCTGTCTTCGACATCAGAACTAGCTGCCCTCCCTGATTGACAACACAGAGGTAATTGTGCTAGAATAACCAGAATAGATGCACACAGACAAACATCTACACAATCCCTGATTTGAGACAGAACTGTGACCTTTCAGTCCAAAGAGCCACTACACAGCAAACACTTGTGAGGCTTTGTCATACACAGCACGACGTGTTCTGGGGCCGTGTTTTGCATGAGAGGTCAGCCCACAGGCTCACACAAGTCTGTATTAAAGCACATGCATTTATGGCAATCTCTTGAGATCCCTGGGAATCTCCTGGGAGCCCAGCCCTGCCCTCGGGTGCTGCCTGCAGGGTTAGACACGGGGAGATGGACCAGGACAGAGAAACCCTTGGGTTCACTGGGTGTTG
>VZRW01007882.1:239952-284972 GCA_013398125.1 Aegotheles bennettii | reverse complement strand
GGGTAACTCCAAGGGGGTTCTTGCAGCTTCTCCTGCATCGCATTACAGATCCCCTCTGCTTTGCTGCCCGAATGCTTCCTTGCTCCAGAACCACTATCCCCACAAATGCTGTTCCCCTTCACTCCAGACAGACGCTGCCCTGCTGTACGACGCCGTGCACGTGGTCTCCGTCTGCTACCAGCGCGCGCCCCAGATGACCGTGAACTCCCTGCAGTGCCACCGGCACAAAGCCTGGAGGTTCGGCGGCCGCTTCATGAATTTTATAAAAGAGGTAAAAGCATCATTTGCAACCATAATTGCTTCCCACTAAGGCAAAACTTCCCCAGCAGCAGCAGCTGCTCAGCACAGGTACCTGTGAAGGCATGTGGCACAGAGGCTTGGCAGGTACAAGGGATATAACCCCCCCCCTGCCTGGGCAGGTACATCTGGATGGAAGCACAGATAGACACCAGGCTGCTGAGAGCACCCAAAGAAGAAAAATCCTGTCCTGGCTTTCAAAATAACATCCATGCAAACACACCAAAACCGCCCGAACAGGCTGAAATCCCCCGTGCTGGCACAGACTTGCCCTGGCATCCCTGGTGCCATGAGCAGCTGGACCACTCTGTCTCTGAGGCTGCTCCTTAGCAGAGCAATAGCCATTTCCCTTTCACAGGAACATTTGCTTGGGGTCCACAAAGGGCATTCAGTGCAGCTGAATCCCAGTGGCAAAGCTGGCAGCTCTGTGTGGCTCTGCCTGTGTGCTTTGGCAGCGCCATGGATTTAGCAAGTAGGGAGCCAGGGGAGAGAGGAGGCAGCTTCATTCCCTCTCTGTTTCAAGTCATTTTGACTTCTCTTTGTTTAGCCCATGTAATTGCTTGTTTGCATCAGGTTAAGCATGTAAGCAGACCCAACCCACAGGTGTTCATGAGCAGTGAGCTCACCAAGGCAGTGTGGTGCGGGGAAGTCACAGCGAGTGGTGGCCAGCCCTCCCCAAGCACACACCCTTGCACTCACCCCCTGGGCTTTGCTCTGTCTGCAAAAAGGAGCCCCCACATAAGAAAAAAAATGAGGGCAGAGCTGCAGGAAGATACTGCAAAGCCTACCAGATAGGCCTTTGTGATAAAAAACCCTTATTTACCCTGGGGCTTTTCTAAACTTCTGTGCCTGTAGCTCTTCACATGTGAAGTTATGAGGCTGGCTGCAGAGTGGGGTACGTGACTGGGCCACGTTTGAAAGGCTGGGTATAAAATCCCCTAAAGTTTTTCAAAAGAAGAGTAAATGTATGTTGTAAACCATTGCTATGATTTGTGCCGCAGTCTCACCCGCAGACCCCAGCAGACCCTGAACGGGCACATCCGTGCAGTGGGAGCACACTGGGTGCTGCCCGGAGCACACGGGCATAGGGGAAGAGGAAGGAAAAACAATTCCCATTGCAGAGAGAGGATGAACTTCTTTCTCAATAGGCACCAGAGAGGGTATCTCTCCTCTGCCCTGCTCTCTCTTTCCTTTTCCATGTTTTGTTCCCTCCTGCAGAACTCCAGCTGCCTACCAAAGGAAAGTGTAAATAATCTGTTTGGTTGGCTCCTGCACATCACCCTGAGCCTCACACCCCGGTGCCTGCCTGTTGTTTCCCTTCCTGGCACCGTGTCAGCTCGTGGCAGGGATGAGCTTCCTCCCCAGTGCCGCCAGAACACGCAGTGATTGCTGTCTCTGAACTCCTGCAAACACAAAGTGGCACAGGGAGGGGTGCCCAGCCGCAGCCCCCACTCCCCTGGGTCCCCACAGCCCACGGCCCCGGCTGCACCCGGTCACTGCAGAGTGGTCACTGGGGGGTGAAGCCCTGCTTGTTCATACAAAGGGCTGGGATGGTGGCCCTGCCAGTCCCGGGAGGACACCCTCACCCCATGTGCCACCAGGGATCTGGGGAGCAGGGGGACAGGGCAGGAGGCAAGGGGACAGGCTCCTCTGTGGCTGCTGCTGCCCAGAGCCCAGCCCAGCAGCACTCTGAGTTTGCCTGCAGAGACACAGGGGGGATCAGAGCCCCTCGGGGCCCGTGGCGATGCTGTGCACCCCCAGCCCAGCCCCGGGGACTGTAAAGCCCATCAGGGCTCTCACTCCAGCCCGATGGAGGTGCAGGGCTCAGCACACTGCTGTGTTTGCTCCGGCTGGGTATGTTAAACACTCCATGTTTCCCCAGGCCCCCAGGGGCTCCGCAGGCTGCACGTCCCACCAGCAAACCACCTGCATGCCAGGACAAGCCAACCAAGCACAACCTTCCCCAAAGCCCAGGGGTGGTGAGGCTGGGAGGAGGCTGTCACTACTCCTCAGGAATTAATGAGGAACAGACAGAGGAGTGTATTTTCTGGGAAATATGCCATTCACAGCCCCCCCTGAGAATACATTATGCCACCCTCATCACACCGGGGTTTTTCCAGGTCCCCCACCCATGAAGGAAACACAGTCATCAGCGAGGAGTGTGCTCTGAGCTGCTCAGGGGAGCGAGCCCCAGTCCCAGCTCTCCCCTGCTGAGATGCTACTGGGGAGCAGTAACCGTGGCACCCCCGGCGCTCTGCAGGAGCCTCCTCCCCAGGCCAGATGCTGACAGCACATCCCTGCTTTGTCCCTGGCACAGCAGGCATCATCTCTGTCCTTAGCACCTGCTCTGCCAGCACAGCGGGCGCCTGGCACGGGGCTCTCCCACTTCCTAAATCACAGACATTCACTCTGGTGTGAAACAGATCACAGCAGAGTTCTGATCGAAACAGATCCCGACATCACCGCAAGCCCCTGCCCGGAGCAGGGCTGGCTCCCAGGTCAGGCCAGGCTGCGCAGGACCTCGTCTAGCCAAGCACTGAGAATCTCCAGGAATGAGGCTTCCCCAGCCTCTTTGGCACCTGCCCCGTGCTTATACTGCCAAAAACTGACCCCAGGGTCCCGACACAGCATGCGCACACCAGATCCTCGTGCTGCTTCAAAGCAACACACTGCTAGCACAGACAGGCTCCTGGCCTCTTCTGCTTCACTTCCCATCCGAAAGGAGGGAGGGAGGGAAGTGTTTGGGACATTTCTGGTTCCACACACCTTGGAAGCACCAGCAGGTTCGTGCAGAAAAGGGTTATTTATGAACTTGACTGGAGCTGTCCCAAACCCAGGCTCCCAGCAGCCTGGCATTTATCAGTACTGCAAGGATAAATGTGGCACACAAGGATGCCATGATAAATGCAAACAGTTTTTTCCTGACTCATCATCTCCTGCAACAGCTGGCGAGCACAAAAGGTGTGAACAAAAATTGTAGCAAGGACTGCAAAGAGAGTTAAGAAAATTTCCAGCTCTGTCTGCAGTCTGAGCAGTGACGGAGGTGATTATTAATTAATCATGCTCTTAGGGGAGAAAGAACCAGTATAAGGACTAATTAAAAGGAGGGCAAAAGATTATTTACGATACCAAGTAACAGCCCTGCTACTTTTTCTCCCTTGCACAGGCCCAGTGGGAAGGATTAACAGGACGAATTGTCTTCAATAAAACCAGTGGTTTACGCACAGATTTTGATCTGGATATCGTCAGCCTCAAAGAAGATGGTCTTGAAAAGGTAGGCAGGGTCTGTCTGACCTACACGTGGCCTCGTCTAACTCGGATTAGACAGAGAAAATGGTTGGTGATTATATTGTTTCCAGGTTTTCTGCTTTTTATAGGAAAGGATATTTACTTTGTGGGATTTCTCAGATCCTTTCCCATGCCTCAGCCATGACTCTCTAGCCCCGAAGTGAGTGCATGGGATTAGGGCTGCCAGCTGCCCAAGTGCTTGTGGCACTTCCCTGGGATAGAGGAAGCAGAAGAAACTTTCTGAGCAGGCATTAATCTCCTCACCCAGGCCAAAGGTGGAAGGGATAAACCTGTCCCACCCCCCATCTCACTCACAAGATGTTGTTTTTCCCCTGAGGAAGCAACAGCTCTTCAAAGCATCATCTTGGTGTGATTTCCCACACTGAAAATTGCCTAAGGCTTGGAAATGACACCAGCTTATTACAGCTCAGATTTCAGAGCAGGATGTCGTGTGTGTTTTTGTTTATTTCTTCTCAGCATTAGCCAAGAGACAACAAGAAAAAAGCAATGTGTGTTTTTGCCTGTCTGGCTGGAGGGGTCTGGTTCCGTGGCCCTGTTTGCCCACCCACCCAGAGGAGAGCGATACAAAGGCTGCAGCCTCAGGTCCTCCTAATTAGTGCAAATCTCCTCTGGGCACAGAAATTCGCTGCTCATGTGCAAATCTGATTCTCAGGTGTTCGTGGGGATTTCATTTCCTTTTCTTCAATTACTTTTCCAAAAAGAAGGAAAGAAAAGGCAATATACAAAGCATTAAAGCTCCTAGTACTGAGTTTCAAGGTGAGATCAGTTCATTTGAGACAAAAGAGAGCAGTGAGTGGCCTGAAGTGAACAAAACGCTGCAGAGCTGATCCCACAGCCAGCACTGCCGGGGGCTGTGCCCTCCTCGGGCTCCAAATGACGGCAAGGGAAGCCACCAGGGCTCCCGGAGCCTGAGCCCTCCCGCGAGTCACCCCGAGTGTCCCCTCTGCGAGAGCCACCCCACGGGTTTGCAGGAGGAGTTTGGTTCCCGGGCAGCACATCCCTTTCTAGAGCAGCACCAGGTGCCCAGGGGCAGCCAGGGATGAGAGCCCAGCCCGTCCCGCCGGGGCACGGGGACAGGTTCTGGGACCGCGGGGAGTGCCGGGGGTTCAATTAACCGGGCACGGATGGCTCTGCCACTGCCGGCTGGGAATTAATGAGCCGGCACAGGGGGCAGCCCGGGGCGGGACGGAGCCGTTTGCTCAGCCCCCACGTTTGGGGGGGACGGGTCCTGGGCGACGAAGCTCCCCGGGACCCAACAGCTTGACTTCCCCACCCCCTTTTTCACAGTTTGTTTTTCCTTCGCTTTGGAATACACTGTTGCCATGCTTTCACACCACAGCAGTAGCTCTCGCTTCATGTAAAAATTCTCAAGGTCACCACAGCACTCTCCTAGTGGGTATTTTTTGGTGTCATATACAAAATAAAGAAAACATTCCAAATGAACCCGATGACCTTCAGTCCCAGCTGCCACCAGCCGAGCTTGTGTGGAAGGGAGGCAGAAGAGGAGCAGGGGAAGCTGCCACCTTCTCACCAGCACCGACCAGGAGATGCTCTTTGTAGCTTGACTTCTTTTTTTACAAAGCATTTTGCTTATAGGGTCTAAACCAAAAATAACCAACACGTCCTTCTGGGGCACAGTGGCAGCACCGGGCTGCTGGAGAGCTGTGAGGGCAGAATAACAGAGAAATGTGCGAGTGTTTGGGTACCACGTGAGTCTAAATGTTTAAGTACAACTGCAATATCTATCTGTCAAACTAATACTGCTCAGGTGTCCTGGAGAATAGCTGGCACCAGCTGTATTTATTGCTATTGTGTGTCACACGAAGCCCAGAGGAAGCCGCCAGACCTTGATGCATTCTCTGCACAGCCACCTAACTTTTGTCTCCAACGGTTCAGAGATTTCACAGCTCCCACTATTATTTTTTTGAAAGCTTCTTGTCAGCTCTGGAGGGGTTTTAAAGTATCGATGTCAAATCTCTGTTGAAGCTAGCTCTCTGTCAATAGTTAATCTGAAATAACAAAACACCAAACTACAAACAAATCTCACACGGATTGTGCATTATGTATAATAGCTTCTGTTTGTTGAGCTGTAGGATTGAGCTCCTGATCCTTATACCTCCTGGATGTTCCAGGGATTACAGGAGCATTAACTAAACCTAATTACATGTAGTTTGACTATCTGACTTGCACAGTTCTCTTAATGCACTTTTTTCTTTTTCTTTCCTCTTTTAATATTTTAAACTGATTAATTCAGTTTAAAGTACCATGTATTTATTTTTCCTAGCAAGGTAGAGTTAACTGAGTCTGCAGCACTGCTAGCAAGGGCCTCTCAGACTAGCTCCTCTTTTCCCATGTACAATAATAATCTTTTGACATTGCAGCTGTTGTGTGATAGAAGGGAGATACAGGGATTGCTTAGGTTTTACGTGAAATATTTAGAGCCTTCCACAGAGTTCATGGAAACTCTTCTAGAATTTATGTGGTTTTTTCTGCCAGGCAGCATTGCTCATTACAAAGTCTCTTTTTGGGGATGCAGTGAAACCAAGTTCTCTCCTTGGACTGCTGAAGAGGTTGAAGAATCTTAAAAATAGCAATAAATAAAATATCGAAGTTCCTGGCTCCCCAGGGGGATTGAGCTGTCTGCCTTTGCTTTCTCTGCAAGTCCCATCTCACAGTTTGACCCTACAGATGGATCGTTCTGTTCCCATTTCCCGGTGGGGTTTTGCTTTCTCTCCCTGTCAGGCTGGCTCTGCGGCCACCCTGCTCCGTCTGTTGGCAGCAGTCCCATGTTCCTCCAGCCTGCCTGACATTTCATCTCACCATTGCAGCCCTTCAGCCTTCAGTCCTGCCTTCAAAGTTTGCTCCAAAGCCTCCCCTGCACCATGGAGATCAGGTTAACAGGCTTAGAGTTGCCCAGATGACTTCTCTCAAACAGAGACATGTTTTGCTGTTTCTGGGTCAATAGACACCTTCAAAGTCTAATCATTTCTTAAAATTGACAGCTGGAGAGAAACAGAGCACTTCAAATCATGAGGAACTTGGCTGCGTCTGCCTGTGCCCATGCCCCAGCCAGTCTGCTGCCATCCCCTGCTCTGTGCAGAGGACAGGGATGGTCCCTACCAGGGATTTACAAATCAGGTGGCACAGGACGATAATTTCAGCTTTGCTTCTCTTTACTGCAGGTGAAAGAGTGGAGCTCCATTTTCCAGGCCAGTGGGATGCTGAGAGCAAGTGAGGAGTGTGAGCTGGATGGTCACACGTTTGTTTGCTTCCTTCATTTCAGGTTGGAGCCTGGAGCCCTTCTGATGGTTTGAACATCACAGAAATCTCCAAAGGACGAGGGCCTAATGTCACAGACTCGCTGAGCAACAGATCCCTGATTGTCACCACAGTCCTGGTAGGGCATCGCGAGCCTGTCCTTTCTGTCCACCCCCAAACCTCAGGGATAGCTGGTATCCCTGAAAATCCACAGATCCCAGTAGGGACCTGCCAGCCCCTCTGGAAAACCGAGCAGCAGCACAGTGAGCCCTCACGTGCGGGCTGGGCTCAGCAGGGCCAGCACTGAGGTGACCTGGGGCATCCTCTGATGCCACCGCTCCGGAGCAGGCTGGCAGCCAGCACAGGGCACATGAGGAGCCTGGCACAGGCCAGTGGGAACTGCCAGTGTTCCCTGTGCCTGGGAGGCTGCTGCTCATCCTGGCTGAGCTCCTGGCTTCAGCTGCCTGGCCAGGTCCCCTGTTCCCTGCATGCTGGAGCTCCAGGAAAGCTCCAAGTGTCCCCTCACCCCCAGTGCCCGGGCAGCAGCGATGGGCACGGCTGGCACTGCCGCCTCGGGTGGGAGTGTGGGTGTCACGGAAGATGCTAACAACAGACAGAGACCCTGGCTTAGCTGTGACAATCATTTCTTTCTCCCTCTTAAGTATATATTTGCTAAAGTAGCTGAGAGTAACACCATTACCCAGCAAACCAGGGATGCTGAGCAGGTCCCAGCTGTCGCGCTGCATCTCATTCCCACGTTCGCTATTGGATCTGACGGCCGGTGTCAGATCACAATGAATTTTTATTTACTATCTAATGACTAGTGGCATTGGTTTCTGTATGGCTGTCTTACATAGCACAGGCTCATGGCATAGCATCAGGAACGATAAAAAACCCAGCCCTGGGGCAGCTGCCCGCAGCACAACTCAGCCTGGGGCAACTTTCTGGCCCTTTTGTGCTCCTTATTTTCAAGGAGCAGAAAGGTACAGATAGTAGAGCCAGCTGGGGATGCACAGCCCAGGCCTGAGCAGTGTGATCCCTCAAGATGTCCTCACCTTCCCAAAAGGACATGGCAGGACAGGGTGAGGTACTGTATTATAGAAGAAACAGGTCCAGGAAAGTGCCCAGAGGGGAATCCAGTCACTCCCAGGTGGAGGCTCAGGATCAGCTCCAAGGGAATTGTTAAATCCATGCTGTAGCTGGATGAAGCTCATCAGAAGTTATACAATGACTCCTCGTCCCCCCAGCCTCTTTAATTCAAACTGTGTTCAGCACGTGAAGAGATTCCCAGGGTGGGACAGCTGGTACTACTGGGAGAAGGCTGGAGGGGTGGCAGCAGAGCCACCGTGGGGTGAAGCTGAGGGACAGCAGATAGGGTCAGGACTGGAATATCAGTGGAAGCTGTATGGACAGGACCAAAGGAAACCAGAGAAGATGCATCTTGTCAGGGGTGAGATGCATGGACAGAGCTGTGGAAACATCTGGGTCCAGGGTGCAATAACCACTGCACCTCAAAGGCCACAGCATGATGTGAAACGACGGAGCCAGGAGGAGACCTGTCAGCCATCTGCCTCTGACATGTTTGTTTGGGGCAGCACTTTCATCTGCTACTCCATGAGCACGTACAAACTACACAGTGTACAAGGGTGATATCAGTTCCTATTAATTGTGCCGCTCCTTGGGCCCTCCCATGTGCCACAGGGTATCCACCTCAAACCACAGCTGTCCTGCAATTCCCTGGCCCGCGGGAGGAGGAGATGTGCTCAGACGCGAGTTCTGCAGTAATTGCATTTTCATATACTGGATTCTAAATGAGAAAATACAACCCTAAATTTTATTTGCATTTGCAGCACCTCTTTGTACTCTTGCACTGGTGTAAATGATTTTAGAAAAGCCATAGGAGGAACCTTTAAAAGGAAAAACACAAAAGGTTATTTTTTTCCCCTTTTGCTCATATTGCAGTGACTTGTTGGAAGAGAAATATTACCCCAGCAGCCAGCGCCACTCTCCCCAAGCAATATGGGAACTGTGAAGTTATGAAATTGAGGGCACCTTCACTGAGAAATCGATTAGCAAACCGAGAGAGCTTGTGAATTGGATGTCTGGCCATTTTCAGTAATAAATTGTGAAATAGTCCGTGAATAAGTGGTTCACAGAGTTCAGAATTACCCCCTAGGAAATGTTTGAGACCTGGAGATACATTACTGAAGCGAGCGGCGTCCTAATGTTCAGTGCTGCGGCTGTTAAATATGTATGTAATCCCTATAGTGCCTCCCAAAATTAATAGTGCTTTATGGCTGCTCTGGAGCCAGGGTATTTATATCAGGATCCATAGATTCAGCGGATTCACAAACAAAGCACCAATTCCAGAGAAGAAGCTGAGGAGGTGGCCAGGGAGGGCAGGGTTTAGCCCAGCCACACGTGCCCAGCTGAGCTCCACAGGCACGAGGTGATCAGTTTTATTTTATAGTTGTACAGATCGAGCTCCCTGTGCTCTCTCATTCCCTCCTGACCATGCTTTGAGGCCGAGCAGACCCCTCCTGCCCACCTCAGGGTGCAGAGCTCTCCCGTGGCAGTGGTGGGGCTGGCAGGTCCTACTGGGAGACCAGAGCCACCAATCTCCTGGCTGGCATAGCCCAGCTAAGGTCCCAGACCTGCACCAAACTGGGCACCTTTGTAATACCCCAGCCAGGGCTCCAGACCTCCCCTCCCATGACCTTCAAGCCCCTGTCCCTGTTCAATGCCGGGGGCTCCAGCAGCATGGCTCGCTCGCTGGAGCAAAACATGAGCCACCCGTGGCCACCCCCTGGGCAAGGACAGTGGCCTTGCACATATCTCCCATTTGGGCCATGTATTAGCTGCTGCTGATGTCCCATCCTCCCCTTGCCTTCTAGCTTTTACCTGCTGCCCACCATCTTTTGCCATTTCCATCTGTCCTCTGCACATTTCTCCCTCGGGCTCCCCCCTGTCCCTTGTCCTTGGTGACTGCCCAAGCCTGATCTCCACCAAAGGGCTCTGCAGTTTGCTGTGTGTTTGCTAAAAGAGGCAGAGACCCACAGGGCACAGCCTGCTGTAAAGCAGTTGATTTGTTATTTTTCACTTGTGCTGGTGCTTGGCACTACTATGATTAAAGACACCCCCAACCTTCCCACAGAGCCACAACTTGAGCAGAGAGCAGAAACCCTCCCTGGGCAGCAGCGGGGCCCCCATCCATCAGCCAGTGCCAGCCAGGAGCAAAGCAGGCTAAAGGGGGGGATGTTCTGGGCTGGCCCCCAGCTGCACAAGGCTCCCTCACCCTGTGCTCAACCCACCAGCCCCTTGCTGTAGCAAATGATGGGCACTGGAGTGTGGGACCACTGTGCTTCTGCCGTGCAGGACTTGGGGTTCAATTTGTCCTCCCCCGCTTTTATTGTTTCTCCACATTCCTCCTTTTCAGAGCATGAAATGGTTATTTCTCTCCCTGAAATCCTACCAAATGGAAAACAGTTGGCTGCTCAGAAGAGACAAAATTAAATTTTGTGGGGTAAACAAGGTTGCTAATTAGCTGATGTGCTGTGCAAAGTTAATTTATTCCCAACGTGTCACAGTGCCAACCCTGCCCGAAGAGCCAGCACCTCGTGGCTCAGCCTGACCCCAGGGCCCTGGGACCCCAGCTGACCCTCACGGGCACTTCTTGCCTTCCCGTGTGCAGGAGGAGCCCTTCGTGATGTTCCGCAAGTCCGACACAGCCCTGTTCGGGAACGAGCGCTTCGAGGGGTACTGCATCGACCTGCTCAAGGAGCTGGCCATCATCCTGGGCTTCACCTACGAGATCCGCCTGGTGGAGGACGGCAAGTACGGGGCGCAGGACGAGAAGGGGCAGTGGAACGGCATGATCAAGGAGCTCATCGACCATGTGAGTGCCCGGGGCTTTCTGCCGGGGGTGGCACGGGTACCCGGGGCTGGCTGTCTCGGGGTCCCCGCAGTGAGCTCCTACCCCTGCCAGGGCTCTGCCTGCTTGGTCAGAAGGAATCTCTGTCTCACTCCTCCCAATATTCATTCAGAGCTTCTGAAGATGGACATTCTCACAGCACAGAAACAGCCCCAGCCCCTCCCTGCTGGGCTGCCACAGGGGACAGCTTAATATTTTTTTTATATAAACACAGCTTATTTCCTAAAATCTCCTGGGACACAGAGCTCCCTCTTGCAGCAGAGCAGCTGTGCTTTGCTCTCCATGATCACTTCTACAAGCCCGTGAGACACTGGTGAAGCTGTCGTAGCAGCTTTGCTCTCACAGCCACCAAAAAGTCACCTCGGCTGAAGCCTCCCCTTGCAGCCAGAGGTTGCTCAGATTCCTAATTAGGCATTTTGCCTCCAGCACATCCTGCGATCCCGGAAGCCCCGTTAGGGAGGTGAGGAAAGCCGGTGGTTTTGTGAATCTCTCATTCCCAGAAAAGGTCTCTGGAAGAAGAGATCTGGACAAGTTCAATCTCTGATCTCTGCAGCACAGGCAGCAGCACGAGCTGTCCTAGAGCAGTAACACAGCTCCCTCCTCCTGAAAACCCTGCTCGAGTGGTGCAGCCCCTGGACCACCTCGTGTTCCTGGCTACATTTTGAAAACATTTCCTAAGCAGAAAAGAGACAGAAATAATCCCCCGTCCGTCGCAGCTGCGATGCTCTCACAGTTCATGTGAGAAGAATGCATTTGCTGGGTGAGTCACTCCAGTAAATGAGCTGCGCTGGGCACGGAGAGCAGAGCATTGTCTGCCGGGGAGGCTGCGGAGCTGGGGCTCGGGGAGCTGGGTTATGTTTCCAGATTTGGCTCGTCTGCCCTAAATGACATTGGACAAGTTGCTTCTGTGCAATGCTTCCTCCATCTGTAAAATGCAGATGACAATGCTGATGTCCCTTCGAGGGACAAAGCACTGCTCAATCAGAGTGGGAAGGGCACTGTGGTCCTCAGACAGCTCACCCCGGTGCAGCAAGGGCAGGCAAGGACAGCCCTGGGGAGCAGGATGCTGTGTCTCACAGGGGAATTCACCACAGGCTCTGCAAACCTGCCTGGATATTTCTGCTTCCAGAAAACTCCACACAGCTCTAAATACAGATTTCCTAGTCTCCCACGCAACAGCCTTGCTACGTCAGACAAGAGACACTCGGTGTCCCAGCAGAGGTGACTGGTGCTTTGCAGGAGCAGTCTGTGGCTCTCACCACAGAGCATCTGTAGTGTAGGGCTCTGAAGGAGTAAATGGCTCCAAAGCAGGAAATAAGATATAGGAAACAGCAACCAGACTGTCATTCAGTCCAAACCGTGTCACTTCCAATGCCCTGCAAGACATTACAGAGCTCTCAGGAGGCTTTCAGCCACCCCTGGAGCTGTGATCAGCTAAAGGAGGTAGATCAAGAGGCAGGTATGGGGAGTGACCTCACTGAGTAACACTAAGTTCATGGTCAGCCTGCATTAAAGTATTTCTTGGCTAAGTATTTAAAAAGCAAACTTGCATACAGCAATGGGAAAGGACCAAATCCCTTCTTTGTGAAGTTTTACTGTAGCATCAAGTTTGAACTCTGCTTTCTACCAGATGTGGTTGGGTGCCTGCCGTGGAGCGATTTATAACCATTGCCCAAACCCCACATGAAGCCATTATTTTCTTTATCTGCATGTCATTGCTTTTTATAGCAGTGTTTATGTAAAGCATTAAAAAGTGAAACTGCAACCAGATGGGGCCCTTCCTCAGCAGCAAAGCGTCCTCAAATTGTGTGGGGAAAGGAGCAACTGATTGGCATTTTGCAATGGGAAAGTTCAAGCTTATTTCACACCTAGGAGGAAAAGTGTTGGAGACAGCATTCAAACAAAGTTGTGGTGATGAAAACAGGGCTGCCTACACCGTGAGTTTGATATCTGGGCTGGCTTCCCTCCATATTCACCGTTTCGTTCTCATGAAAGAATTGGGATCATTCAGGTGGGAGCATAAAGCAGGTAGGATTTTGTGAGGTCTGAACACCCAGGCCAGGATTCACTCCATGCAGAAAGACTGCATTGCTGAAGGTCCACTCAACCCAGAGCATCCGAGACCAACCCCCTAGGCCTGCTGTGATGCACCAGCTCCAGTGGCTCTGGTGTTTCAGGGATGATGGTGGCTACCACGCAAAGGTGTACAGCAGAGCATGGGATGGCTTGTTTGGAGTCACACATCAACCTCCTTCCCTGTCATCTCTAATCCAGATCTGCCTGGCCATAGGCAGTAATGCCTTGGGCTAGGATCCTTTATAAAATTGCTATTTTTCTAGTCTGGCCTTAAGCATAAACAGGAAAAGCAACAGCAGTCAGAGCAGCTCACAGCATGACCCTGTCTCCCAGGCACCCCAGTAGCAGATCTGGAGAAGACAGCTTCATGCAGTTAGATGCAAAAAGCCCTGCCCTGCTGCCTTTCATCTGCTGTTCATCCTTCACCACAAAAACAGCCCTGTTCTGGGAGAGCTTGGTTAATTCTGGGAAGAAATAGACTCTTTCCTCACCACAGCTGGTGACTTGTCGTCACTCTCCCTGGCCACTGTGGCAGAGGAACCTCAATCAGATGAGCCATGAAAGCTGAACTCACCCACAACGCTGGCACTGGGGGAGGTTTGGGGCACCCAAGTGACAGGAGCTCCTGTGTCCTGTATCCATAATATACAGGGAACCTGGCAACTGTCATTCCTCCTCCTTCCATCAGCAGTGAACTGCTATTGATGTTTATCCATAGAAATTATTATTGATACAAGCAAAACTGCACTGTGCATTGTGGCCCATCCATTCTGATTTATAAATTCTAGTTGTCCAGCAAAATAATGCCTGCAAATCTTCCCCACTGTTTGCGGGCAGAATCACATAAAACCAGCAAAATGAGTTGTTCAGGACATTTTGCACAAAACTTGTTCACAAATATAACTTGCCTTCTGCTGAGACAGTGCATATCAAATTTCCATTCAAACTGAAGCTTCATGTGGGAATAAAAAAGGTATGAAAAATAATAGGGTTTCTAATGGAAATCCCTGCCAATGGTGACTATAGAGGAGATGCAATATCTCTCCTTAGGGACGATTTACGACAGCTGATTTAACACTTTCGCAATGAATGGGCATTTATTGATAGTAAATTCTGGCAGAAATACACACTGCACCACATTGCCACATTCCCATTAATGCTCCTGCACTGGTGGGTGCTTACTTGGGGTGCCGTGAGCTGGGGATTCAATTGGGAGCTACTGGGCCAGGAACAGGAGAAAAACAACTTTGTTGGATCTCTTGTTCAGACAGCGCAGGAACTCGGTGTTAGGGAGGAGACAGAAATAAGGCAAAGCAGCTGCACTCTCTCCCTTTGTGCCCAGCATCACTAACTGGGTGGATTCACAGCTCTCATGCTCAGCAGTCCCAGTGATGGGAGCACACGCTGGGAGCTGAGTTCTCCACTTGCTTCTGCAGGTCTCGCTGGACCTGCTCTTCCCCCCCTCAGCTGGCTCACCTGCCAGTGAGCTGTAGGGTAAGGATTGTCTGCAAAAAATACAGCTGTCCTCCCCGGGCTCCTCCAGCCTCTGCCGTCCCCCAGGTACAACTGATGGCAGCTACCTCTCTGAGGAGCTTCCCTGAGAAAAGATTGCAGAGCCCCAGCAGGGCTCCATGGGGCTCATTTCTCCTCTCTGGCTTACAGCTAGGTTTTCCCTGCTGTTCTAAATTCACCACTGATATAAATAAATTCATTGCAAAAACCATGTCTAAATTAGGACTGGAATTGTGGGGGCAGCCATTAGGAGCTGGAGTCAGGCAAGTAACGCTGACCCCTCACAGGGTGTGGGTGTGATGGGACACTGCTGGGCACGACCTCCTCCAGCATCACTCAGCTGAGAGCTCCCCCAGCCCTGGGTGGCCTCAGCCTCGCCTGCCCTTGTCCCCAGTGCTGTGCCCAAGGACACCCGGTGCTGGCTCCACTCCCGGGAAGATGCTGAACACTGCAGGAGCAAGGCCAGTACACAGGTGGGCTGTGGGACACGGGCACAGGGTGCTGGGGCACAGCCCAGCAGCCCAGCGAGCAGCACAGGGACAGGAGCAGATATGGGACCTAACGCAGAGCAGTGGGAGAAGAGCAGCAAAGTGCTGCAGCCCCAGCACTGGCAGTGGTGGTGGCAAAGGGGGCTGAGGGAGGGAAGTGCCAGTGCTGCCAGACAGGGACCTGAATAACAATTAAATAAGTAAAGTATGCACTATTTACCTGTCTCTCAGGCAACACACACATAATTAGATTATGTAAATACCTAACTCAGATTGGCAAAATAAGCACAGGGTAGCTTGTTTTCTTGAATAAATATTTATCCTGGTGTTTATGCTGGTTTGGGCTCTGCTGGCACTGGCCGGCACACACAGCTTTCCTCTGCCCGAGCTCGGGTGCTGCAGGATTCCCACAGGACTGTGGCTGTGCAAGAGCCATCCTGACCCACCAGGCCACATTCCCATGATAACTGAGAACCTGAAGATAAAACTTAGCTTTTTCTGCTAAAATCCAAATACCTCTGCAGAGGATACGATCCTCCATGCCCTGAATGCCCGGCAGACTCTCATCAGATCCAGCCCAGTGCAAATGCTGTAGCACTGGGTGAATAAGGAGATCCAAACCCTTCAAGGTGTGTTAGACAAGTTTCTGCATTTGATGGGTGGCTGCCTCGGCAAAATTCATCTTTTTGGCCTCAACTCAGCAGAACACTTAAGAACAAACCCAAGACTTGGAAGGCGTGCAAGCTCCAGTAAAACAGAAGCATGTGCTTAAGTGGTTCTGCTGGACAAGGGCCTTTAAGCCATTGGCACTGGCTGTAATTCTTCATTTTTAATAAAACCCATCTTACTGTGCACCAGTGGAGAGGTTGGGGCTGAGGGAAGGAAGCAGTCAGGGCCCAATAATTGACTTCCCAGTTTGTAATATCAGAGCACGACAAATGAAAGCTTCATCCTTGGTGGGTTTTGATTTAGAACCTCTCAGTCAGCAAAGCCTTAATTAGAGGCCACCTTCAGAAAAATCTGCATTGATAAAAAGGATATTGAAGTGCAGCCCTGTACTGCCTTTAATAGCTCATGACACCAAACCTGGGCTCCCAAACCCACACCGGTCTGGGCTCCCAAACCTACACCAGCCTGGGCTCCCAAGCCCATGCTCCATTCTCCCTCTGTGTGACATTTAGTGCCAAGGACACGAGGCTGTGATCAAATCACAGGAGCTGCTGAAATGACACAGTAAAATTTTATTTCTGCACTAAAAGCATTTTAATCCCGGGGCATCCATGCAGATTTCTCTCCATTTTCTGTAGCAAAGCAGAAACTCCTAGCTGTTATTGAGCTTGCTGTATCATTCTGACAAATCTGGCTCAGGATCTCTCAGACAGGCAGTGTTTGTGAGCACTGACCACAGAGCTGCTCATTTGTCTCCTCCTTCAGAAAAATCCATAGCCAAATCCTTCAGCATCTCCTCCGGTTTTCCCTGTTGAGTCAGGACACCCACGCAGAAGTGATGGAGGAGCAAAAATGCTGCATTTCTTCTGCCATCTCTGCCTTGTGACTTTGGAGACTGATAAATCCCAATTCCCTAGCGTGCTGTCCCACGGGGAGCATGGCCGAGCTGTGGACCCTCTGGCAGGATGGTGCCAGGGACTCAGAACTTCCCCACCTCGAGCTGGGCAGCCAGCATTGCCCGTCCACCTCTAAAAACCACTGTCCTCCAGGTTTGCTCAGCACCACCACATCCCCAGCTGGCACAACAGGGCTCATTGGGAAAACACTGCTTCATTTCCTCTAAGTTCTGACAAATGCCAGTGACTGAAATGGAAACTTTCTGTATTGAGCTGAGTTAAAAATATATTTCTATTGGGGAAGTGACAGGGAAAGGGCTCAGCTAAAGAACCACGTGAGAAAAAAATACAGAGTTTTACCCTTGTTAGAGAATTCCTGAAACTCTTCTGCTCAGGACCTCTAAAGCTATGTTCTGTGCAGAGCAGACCCTTTCATACACACATATATGTGTATGGAATGGAGAAAAGCTCATGTAGAAACTCTTCTTATAGAAAAAGGCCCCAATTCCTTAATTTAAAAATATTCCACTTGGGGGTTTTTTGGCCCATTACTGCAGTGTGACTGCTATGGGTGCTTCTAAGGGGATGGAAATGCCTGAGTTTTCACTGCTTGCTTTCTCTCTCCCTCTTGTGCACAGAAAGCTGACCTGGCTGTTGCTCCTCTCACCATCACCCACGTTCGGGAGAAAGCCATCGACTTCTCCAAGCCCTTCATGACCCTGGGGGTCAGCATCTTGTACCGCAAGCCCAATGGGACCAACCCCAGCGTGTTCTCCTTCCTCAACCCCCTGTCTCCTGACATCTGGATGTACATCCTCCTCGCCTACCTGGGGGTCAGCTGTGTGCTCTTTGTCATAGCCAGGTGAGGGGACATCAGTGCCACCTCTGCTGCCATGGACGAGATGCCCTCCCCACGCCCAGGTCTGGTTTGCTGCTTGGTGTGCCACAGGGATCCAACCACCCAGGGGGAGCCCCAACACCAAACCCATGGAATTCAGGGAATTACTCCTGGTCCATGGCCAGGGCAGGGTGGTCTCTTGGTGTGGGGCTGCTCACTGCTGCTGGACCCCCACGCCCTGTTCTTTTCCAGACCTGTATTTCAGTGGCTGTAGGGTGATGCTCCCCACAGGGGAAGGTGTTTCCTCCTTCACTAGGTGCAGCCTGCATTGGAGCCTTTGAGCTGCTTTACCAGACTGAACGTGCTTGTGTTTGGTTGCTGTATTCACATAAACCTCTAAGCCTCTTGCTGTACCACCACAGGCAGCCCCACAGATTTAGTAGAAATTGAGTACAAAAGGATTTTTAAATGCACTTGCTTTTATGATTTTAGAAGTTCTGTTGCCTTCACATTTCATCAGCACCTCCCTGGTACAATGAAGGGTAATTCTGCTCTGTATCCTTCACCACTCATGCTCCTGCCAGTTCACTTCTCCAAGGAGAAGCTCAGCCTCCCCGCTGTGTCCTGGACACAAAGCTCCCCTGTCCCACCCCATTTTCAGCTCTTATCTCTGAAGCCTCCACCAGCAAAGCTCCCACAAACCCTTCCCTGTATCAAAAGAATGAAGAACCCGCTGCTACAGATCAGACAATGTGTCTGTTTACAAAATTAATATGCATCTAATTAGCATGTTTCAAACCTCTATATTTAAAAGCAGCAGAATTTGCATATATATGCATGTGTTATTACTTTCACAGAGTCTTTGATGAGATGCACAACCCAGCATTGCTCTCAATGTGCAATTCCACCTTTCCAAACCAAAACAGAGCACTTGCCCCCCCACTGCAGGCAGCCACCCTCCCTGGCCAGGCACAGCCCTCACTGGGAGGTTAAATATTCTGTGTAAACACCATGCCCAGAGGAATTTCCTAAGCACAATCTGCAGTTAGATGCTCGTTTCTCATTTCTTCCAGTTCAAGTTATGCCAATGGTGCCTTCAGAATCTCCCTGCTGACCCCACACCTTGGACTGGGGCTCTGTGCAGAGCCCTGTGCCCCATCCTGCCCCAGCTGAACCTCCCTGGGAAGTCCTCAGTGCTTTTGCTTTGTGTCCAAGATAGAACCAGAGCTCTCAGCAGGGCAAGATCCTCATCTGGGAAAACGAACCCGAGGTGATTACCAAAAAGAAAAATATTGTGATGGCTGATAGAAATCCTTCCCTTTATGTCTCTGCTAGCCATGCAGAACACAGCGAGATGGGCTCTGCTGCCATAAAGCATTCGTCTGCTCGTGGGGCTCGGAATGACAATTCAAATACAATTTTACATTTATGAGTTTATTTTCCCCCGATTCATATAATGGCCAAATCCAGCTGCAATTGTCCAGATCCCACTTTCAAAGCACACGAAATGCATCTGCACATGAAACCACTGCAGTAAATGCTGAGGAAAGGTTGAAGGAACCACTAGGACAGGCCCTGATGTGAAAACACCCCAGAAGCCTCTTGGTACAGACAGGAAAATCCAGCTGCTCAGTTCAGAGAGCAGCGTGGCTGGCACTGAGGGATGAAAACCTGGGGAACTGTGTTTCCATCTCTGCTTTTGATCTGAAATGAGCCTCAGAATCTCTCTACATCACAGCAGTTACAATGTAATGCAGCAGTTTTCCCTTATCAAGCTATTTTTTGGCTGAAATTGAACCCATAAAATATTGCAATTACAGTTTCTCTTTTATATGTTTTGCTCCCACAACATTTCCTCTGTCTTCCTGTTCTTTTAAAGGACACCGAGTATTTGGTGGAATTAAAGATCTGCAGGAATGATCTTTTAACACTTAGAGATGAAGAACGAGAGATTTCGTGGGGAAAATATTTACTGCATTCAAAAGTAATGGAAACAGCATCTGCTTTTGACCCCAGCAAGGTCTCCAAAATTCAATTCTCAGGAGAAAACCACAGTCAAAATAACAAACCCTTAATTCAGAGACATGAGTCTTCTGAACTAGGCACCAGAGCCCTCTGCTGATGCTATAATCATAGGTCAATGCCACTTAAAACCAACTTAGGGACTATTTAGAGGCAGGCAAAGGATGTATTTGATCCATCTCCCCTTCTAATCAGTCTGTCTCAGTTATTGATGGAGTCTTTGCTCCTAACCAGCCCAGCCCCCCAGGAGCCATGAACACCAGCAATTTATAAGGCGGCGGGGGGGTAATTTGTCTGGTGTCTGGTTCGAGGTTGCAAGTTGGCTGTGCAGCTGGGGGATTTGAATTGTCACCTGTCCTCAGACTCACATAGCCTTCAAATGGCAGCTGATCACCTTTGGGTGCACAACAAGGTGGGTGGGCTTAATATTCAACTTAATTGCCACAAGGACTGGGTGATCCATAAGAAATTTCTCTGGAGGTGCAATTTAGACTCAGAAGTATTTTGTGTTAGATCTTTGAACCTCCTTTGAAATGCTCCCCTGTTTCCCTGCCTAAAGGGCCAAGATAAGACAAGAAAATAATCACAGTTTTTGATGAAATATTTCTCAGACCCAGTCCTGTAGCTGAGGAAGCAGGAGCCAGCCCATGGTGAATCCTCAGCAGCCCCCATTTTTTATAGCTCCAGCTGTATGGGGTCAATGGGCTCTGCTCGCCTCTCCCTTCATTACCCTCTGGTCCCACTAATGGTCCCACTCGCTTTGCAGGCGCTGAAGGCTCTGGCACTGCTTTGCACTTTTCTGAATATTTCTCTGTAATCTGAGCAGCACCAGTAGGTTTTCACTCAGAGACCTTGAAGTTCTTCAGCGTGTCGTCTTGTCAGGCTCATTTGATCTTACCAATTCCCTTTCTATTTCATATTCTCTCATTGGCAGCCCAAGAAAGTTTTCATCTAATTCTTGAACTCTGGCTTTATTCAACAGAAAGGGCTTAGGCACCATCCTTTACACCCCCCCGGCACCAGTTGACAGTGAGTTTAAAGGAATAGGCAGCGTGTAAAGCCAGGTCTGAGTTCAGCCTGATCCTGCTTTTCCTTTCTGGTTTTCTCTTACTTAAGAAAGCAGAGGGAGGTGGGCAGTAAGAATGGCCCTGCCATTACTGGGCAGAGCCAGGACTGTCAGGGTGCAGCCTGCAAACCCAGAGCAGGCACCAATCCCCACACTGCAGGGCAGCGAGGTGAAGGGGGAAAGGAGGAGTCCTCACCCCTATCTCACACATGGAAAATGGGAGCAAAAAGCAGGACAGTGTTTTGTGCTGAAGGGCACCTGAGAGAGAGCTGTGGCTCTTTCCTCCAAATACATCCAACTGTCTGACCCATGAAATTAAGCAACCAGACATCTCCTTGGGTGGCAGCACGTCTGGCAGAGAATTACAGAGAGAAATATCTCCTCATCCAAACCGTGGGCTGGGCTTGGAGAAAGGGCTGTTGTGAAGCTACAGGGATTTCAGAAGGAAGCGGAGATGATAATTAATGCCTGGTTCAAAAACAATTATACCAATTATGTTTTTAATTTAATCTCTGCAAAATCTGGGACTCTTACAAAATGTAAATAAACAGCTGTAAAAATACCAGCGTCTCTCCTGTTGAGCAGCCTCCCCAGATCCTGGCTGAAAGAGCTCCACCCCCGGTGCTTGCCTGCCAGTCCCAGGCAGGATTTGCAGGGAGATGATTGCAGAACAATCCCTGGGCTTTGCCCAAGAACCACAGGGATGTCCATGGAAATGTGTCCCCGCAGGGAGTGAGTGCTCTCCCACCACCTGCACCAGGGCCAAGCGTTGCTGCTCTTTTTTAACGGTCTTTTTTTGCTGTTCCTGCAGGACCCTGGCATGCCACATCCTGACTAACGAGCTCTTGCTTTCCATGCGCCGCGCAGGTTCAGCCCATACGAGTGGTACGATGCCCATCCCTGCAACCCAGGATCAGACATCGTGGAGAACAACTTCACCCTACTGAACAGCTTCTGGTTTGGGATGGGAGCGCTGATGCAGCAAGGTACGGCCTCCACCCCCCTCAGCTGTTGAATTCACCAAACTCAGCAGAATCCCACAGATTCCGTAAATTCCCATTTCTGTTAATTCAAGCAATTTGTTTCATTTCAGGGCCTCTGTCCTGACTCACTCTGGTTTAAATCAACTTGTGCAGAAGATGGGGCACCTTGCCCTCTGGTCTGTCTCTGTTTCCATCCTCACCTGGTCATTCTGCACATTGTGACGTGGCCTGGAACTCCCTCTAGCAGAGGGCAAAGAGGATGGTGAGGAGCTGCTCCACGCAGCTCTGCCTGGCAGCCACAGACTACGAGCCTGGAGGCTTTCACTGTTACTGTTGTAAAATAGCACAGTGACAGGGACCTCAGAAATGGGGTGTGGACGGGATTACATTCATATATGTGAATGGAATAGAGCACATGGAATATAGAGAGAGGAATGAATAGGGTAAATCTGTTAGGAAGACAGCAGAGGGGGAGCTTGTCAGCAGCCCTGAATAAGTAACAAAATTCAGCTGTGATCTAATTGCAGAAAATCCAGGAATAGAAATAAGTTGAAAATGTCAAACATTTGCCACGCTTTAATTTACCATGTATCAGTGGTTATACCCAGAGAGCAAAAGAACCACAGCACCAGCTTGGTGGCATGCACAGTGCTACTGCTCTGTGCTCCGCCTGCTGCAGCCTCTAAGAGAGATTCTTCACAGCCCTCGCTGTCCTGATGGACAGTGACAGTTCCCAGCAAGAGGGTTTAGCAGATGAATCATCCTCTTATCAGATGCTGGCAAATGAAAAGAGCTATATTCTTTTTAACTCTATTCTGCATCTAAGAAGAAAAATATTTCAAAGTGTGCTGATCTCACACTGCTCGATGCATCAAAGGGCAGGAGATGGAACGGGAAAGGAGCAGGATCTTGAGAAGAACCAAAGCAGTCCTCAGTATCCAAGGCTCCTCTGCTTCCTGGTGCCTCCTGGCTGCACTCAGGAGAAAAGCCAGACCCCACGCTATGCTTTGATGCCACTGCTTAAAACTGCTTTGCAAAGCCCGATCTTTGTTGCAAATTCCAGGTTGGATATATCCTCTGAATGCAGTTGTTTCCCATCCACAGCTCTTTCCTGGCTTTGAAATGTGTCTTAGGCAATTACAAAAATAGCACAATCCGTTTAGTCCTTCATGTCTACTCAAAAAAAGTCATTCCAGACCTGCTACACTTTTCACGCTGTAACATCTCCTGCTTCCCCACTTCTAACCACTATTCAAAGTGCTGGACCCTGAAAGTTCCTTTCTCTTGCTGTTTGATTTTTTTTCAAACCTTGTGTATTTGAACACACTCCCCAGAGTGAGTTCTTTGAAAAGCAAAGCACTTTTTAAATGGCAGAACAAAACACTCATAAAGTTCATAAATGGCTCGCTATTTAAATCTCATAAAAGCAGCCTAGTTAATTACTTCAGTTTGAATGGTTCCTGGAAATTGTGCCCTGTACCCAAGGTCAGCAATAAAGGGAAAGGGTTTTTCTGCAAATACTACAAAAACCCCACTGATTTCCTTGCATGCAAGATGTCTGGATAATTTGCCTCAAAAAGAGTTGGCTTTAATTGCATAGCTATTACAGTTTTGACAGTGAAACCTAATCCTATATATATATACACACACATATATAATGTATGTATTTATAAAATGAGTCCTTTCTCTGTTTCCTCTTCCCTCCTTCTTCCCCGTCTCCCACCCCAGGCTCTGAGCTGATGCCCAAAGCACTGTCTACACGGATCATTGGTGGCATATGGTGGTTCTTCACCCTAATTATCATCTCGTCCTACACGGCCAACCTTGCCGCCTTCCTGACGGTGGAGAGGATGGAATCCCCCATTGATTCGGCAGATGACTTGGCAAAGCAGACAAAAATAGAGTATGGAGCAGTGAAGGATGGAGCTACAATGACCTTCTTCAAGGTGAGGTTAGGCAAAGGCTTTCTACCTTCCAGGCAGAGATGGAACATGCTCAGGCCAAGGGGAGTGGGAACAAAGAACCAAAGACAAAAACCTCCTCAGCCACCACTGCTGCTCTTCGGAAGCAACCTTTAGAACACAGGTTGTGCCTGGAATGCCACCATAGTGTGAATAGGCCCAGTGTAGAGGCAGCCAGACCAGGCCATCAGCAGTTTAATTGCCGAGACCCATTAAAAGACCCAATGTGCTGAATTTTAATAACAAGAAAGCAGCATTCTTCTGCAACCTGACTTGGCTAGGGCTCGGTTAAGGAGCCACTACACTTTCTGAATCTCCATGCTTACTGTGCTGGGCAGCAACACAGATTGGTAAAGAAACATGGAGGATTTTGTTTGATCTTTAATTAATTCTGGGCAGTGAAGATGTTGCACAGAGCAGCAGGGCACTGCTGGTTGGGTCACGTTCTGCAGTGGAGCTGCTGCATGCAGTTTTGTCTTTGGCACGGTCAGATGCCTTGTGTTACCTTCCAAAAGCAATATAAACCTCCAACAGCTATCAGGGAAAGACAGAGTTTTACTGTTATGCTTTAACTACACTTTCCAATAAGATCTTTATATGGGAAGAAAGGGAAACTGGTTTCTTTTTTAAATCATTGAGGGCACAGTGTATTTACTGTTTCATATCATTACCCATCAGAATCACTCTTCAGACTTCTAACAGGCATTTGCTGGGCTTTATTGATGCAGTGTATTTTTCTTTTTATTACTATTGTTGGTTGGAGATGGATTCTCAGGGATGTCCCTCTGACAAGCGTTTCAATTACCGGAGCAGTGCGAGCACTCATGTGGGATGCTTAGTTCACTTGTCCTTCATGTACAGAGAGTTATGGGAGAGCCAGAACTGCTCCCACCCCCCAGTGAGGGCTTTGTCAATGACTGGGCAAATCCTGGGGTGGTCCCAGTGCTGCTGCTCTGCCAGCAGCACCTTCACAGGGACATCTGTCCAGCAGAAGCTCCCTGTTGGACCAAGCCCAGACACAGCTCTGGGGCAGACCCACAGCAAGACTTTGCTCCCACGAAGGTTTTTACTGGTGCAGCTGAGCTAAGCAACTGGGAAGCAGAAGAGTTTTGCCTACCAACCATACTGGCAGATTTCAACTTAATGAAAAGAACTTTTGAGCAGCTATTTATTCCTTGGCAATACAAGCTGAGTTACAGGAAAAACACAGATCAATTAATTTAGGAACAGCACCTAGTCATCATCATAAATCATGCCAGAAACCCTCCATGCCTTGCAAAGATGCTGGCTGGCTCTGAACAAACGCCAGGTTTAATGTGCAATTTGGAGTACGGGTGTGAGAGTGTGTACGTGTGTACGTATATATTCACTTGTACAGAAATGGTAAATCCTCCACAGTAAGTATCTTCAGCTCGTGAAAATCAATTTATTTTTTCATACAGGCTGGAATTGAAAATCTTAAGCCTGAAAGTTCCTTTCTTGCCAATTTCACTGATAAAAAAGCATATATGTCTTGGCAAGATGCCTTGTAGTGGCTCCTCTAAACTATTCCATTAATTTATTTGGGTGACTGCTCTTGAAGCATTGGTTATTAAAGGCAGCTTCTGAGCTGTGGCTCCAAAGAATGAATTCAGAGACGTCCTCAGTGCGGCTGCACTTGCTGCATTCAGAGGGGCTGCTCCTCAGCTTTCCACACATGCATCTCATTCAGCACTAACACAGGGGATTATGAAGATGCAGAGGCCAGCAGACAGATGCTGATGTTATCTGCCCTGACCAGAACAAGGAGAAGCTCCACTCACATGAGTTGGTGGGAGAGGTGCAAGCGGGAGGGAGATTCCATCCCCTGGCACAAGCTTTGGCTGCATGATCAGCTGTGTTCAGCTCTTGCCTTTATTTATTAGCAATTATCTCCATCGTTCCCAACACCACAGAGTTCCCAGCTTTGGGATTTCTCTGCCAGGAAGAAGTCAGTGTCAGGCCATTTATCTTAATGCTCCAGAGCAACCAAGCAACTCCTCTTCATCACCTTTGGCAGCAAAGCAAACGTGTCCCTGGGGGGGACCTGGGGACCCTCCAGAGGCTGCAGGGACATGGGAGGCTCTCTGCCTGCCACCAACTCAGAGTTCTTTTACACAGCCAATAAAAGTAAACAGTGATTCCATAGAGAAGTCTGCACTCAGCCACAGCACAGCCAGCATCAGCTCAAACCAGTACCCAGCCCCACAAGGGTTTTTAGAGGTAAATTGCCTATGCTGTAAAATCAGGGGTCAGGCAAAACAGAATGTACACACACATGAAAGGCTGGGAAAATAAACACCATTTATGTGCATTCTTTACTATTCAATTACTGCCAAGATATTTTTGCATATCTGAAGGGTGTGTTCTCAGGTGACATTGCCCAGATTCCCACAAACAAGCGACCACCTTGCAGTATGGCTGAAATATTCTGGGAGGAGGGAGGAGGAAGGAGCAGCTTTTCCCCTCCCAGTGGCCAAAGCTCCCCAGAATGAGCTGTGAGCTGGAGCAGGACACGCTCCACACCACGGCTGCTCCTGCCATGTGTGACTGATGACTGCTCTCACCATGATTGACAATTGCTGCTAAATTGGACTTGGAACAAATGGCCGGGTCTATGAGACTGCTGGTGCTGTGCTGAGTGTTACACTTGGGGAATTTTCACTTGGAAAAGGAGCGTTCTTATCTCGTGTTGGCTAAGTTAAAGAAACCAATAGGAAATCAATTCCCAGCGAGGAGGCAGCAGGTTTTAGACTATGGGGAGAGCCTGGAATTGCCATGACCAGAGATGTATGTCTGCCTGCACCCAGGGCTTGCCCTGCCCTCCCTGAAGGTGCCACCACAGCCTGATCTTTGGGGAAGATGAGGCCATTGCAGCCAGACAGCCCTGTCCTGCTGAGGGCTCAGCCCTGTGTTGCCAGGTCTCCATTCTGGCCAGCAGTGACAGACAGCTCTGGCCTCCAGCAAGCCCTGGCCTGGCAGTGCTCCTGCCAGGGAAGGTGCCCACCCTGCCAGAGGTGCCCCCAGCCTGGTGCCCCCCAGTCAGGACAGAGCACAGCTGGAGCCAGGAAAGCTGGGCTTCTCCTGGCGTTTCCAAACACAATCAAGTCCTTTCAGCTGGTCAGAAGCAGTGATTTAAGAAGAGAAAAGTGTTTCTTCTCTTCCAGGGAGCCCTGTCTCATGTAATTTAAGTTGCCTGAAGAGCTACAATGCCTCATGCAAGTCCTATTAGCTTCACTAAATGCAGCCTATTGATTTTTTGCCAGTTTATTTTGCTCTATGCTTTAAACTGGGAGAACACTGATGTTGTTTAAGAGCTCTGTGTCAACACCCAAGGAGCATTAAATGCAGGAAGAGAAGGAGAGAAGGGAGAGCCAGTGAACCCAGAGAGGTCTCTGATGTGAACTATATAAATGTTAAACAAGTCGTTATCAGCAAGCCGAGGATGCTATTCATTTCAATTACCCATTGTAATGCACAGATATTTAATAATCCTTTTGGAGGCTACATTTCTTGCTGCTCTTTGAGGTTTGATAGATGCCACAAATCTACCTTACAGGCACTGGCCCAGATACTCAAGTGAGGGAGATTATCCTGCCTCTTCAATGAAGCCTGCTCTGGCACATCCACTGCTGCACGTTCATCAAGTGGATTAGCACAAGTATGAGCTTTAACTGAGAAGAAATGGGTCTGTGGTTATTCCAGTCAGGAGAATGAGCCCACAGGGTTAAAGACAGCAGAGCAGCCTTTGTCACTGTGTTGTACTAACCAGCTTTGGGGCACTGAGCCACATGCCAGCTTTTGATAAATCTGGTGAAAAAAAGAAGGTGGACAGCATTATGAGGGACTTCTTTTCTTAGGTAATTTACCCTTATTTATAGTGGGTTTATGAGAAGAGCCTATGCTGTCATGTTTTGGCTGATATTGGAAAAATGAGGGGGAGATGTGATAGCAGCAGCTGGGATGGGCTGGGACTCCATCTCCTGCTTTCTTATGGAAGGACAGAGACCCGAAAGGGAGATAAATGACAGCTAAACCAGAAGTGCAGCTCCTGCCACAGCAACTCCTCGTGCAGCTGCAGGTGAGCCCTTATTCAAGGCAAAGCTCAAAGACCTATCAACCCCTCCAACTTATCAGCCAGCTTCAGGCTCTTGTTAAGCAGTGCTGCGGAGGAGGAGGTTTTGGCTGACTAAGCTGCCTCTTAAAAATAAGAAGGCAAAAAGAGATCTAGGAAAAACAAGAAATTAGGCAGGAAAAAAGAACGGTACATAAAGGAGCAGGCAGCAGCATGAACACAAGCCTCAATATCCAAGTGTTTTTCCAGAGCTCAATGGTATGAATAGAGGTGGGCTGGTGAGTGCCATGTTCACCCCCGGGAATGTTATGGCAACGTGAAGTCAAGCAGTTTGGGCAGCGAAAGTAGAGGGGTAACTAAGACAAGGTCAAATTGTTAACAGTTCCATTATGTGACTGCTCTCAAACTGCTATTACCATTTACTGCAGAGACCCAAGGTTTCAGCCAATAGACAACTAATTCTTGTTGGGGGTGGGGGGTATTGTTTTCCCAGAAATCCAAAATCTCCACCTTTGAAAAAATGTGGGCATTCATGAGCAGCAAACCCACAGCACTTGTTAAAAACAACGAGGAAGGAATCCAGCGGACCCTGACAGCTGATTATGCCCTGCTGATGGAGTCAACCACCATCGAATACATCACCCAGAGGAACTGCAACCTGACTCAGATCGGGGGGCTCATCGATTCCAAAGGCTACGGCATCGGGACTCCCATGGGTAAGTGCCAGCAGTGGGGTTTCTGTGGGTAGCCCAGGAGGGGGCTGGTTACCACAAACACAGCAGATGGGATTGACAGTCCACTCCCAGCAGCAAATTCCCAAATCCCAAAGCTTACACTGCCTGCCTGATGAAGCGTGGTCTGAACCTACCTAGCACAGACACATTCCATACTTTGTGCGATTTTTGTCCTGCTTTCCCTCTGTGTGTAATGGTGCTCCCCCTCCCCAGGGTCACCATACAGGGACAAGATCACCATTGCCATCCTCCAGCTCCAGGAAGAGGACAAGCTCCACGTGATGAAGGAGAAGTGGTGGCGAGGAAACGGCTGCCCGGAGGATGAGAACAAGGAGGCCAGTGCTCTGGGCATCCAAAACATCGGTGGGATTTTCATTGTCCTGGCAGCAGGCCTGGTGCTCTCTGTCTTTGTGGCCATGGTGGAGTTCATTTACAAGCTGCGCAAAACGGCGGAGCGCGAGCAGGTACCGCGTTCCTCTGTCCCCCTGCACCATCCCCAGCCTGGCCACTGAGGATTTGGCACCTGACCCCAGAGACAGGCAGGGAGAAGGCAGAGGGACACAGCCCTGCCCCTGCTGCCTGGAGCTCCAAGCACCCACAGCCCAAGGGCTGCAGTGCAGCACCCCCAAAATGCCATTCCCCAAGGTCACTGCTCCTGTCCCACCCCGACAGCCTCGGGGCAGGGGGCAAATCGTGGTTGCTCTAATCTGGAGCATCTGCTGCTGCAGTAACTGGACCAGTAGGCACTTGTAGGGTGATTTTGAGCAAGGTGATACACAAGTCATGACAATACAGACAGAGGTCCCTGGAAGGGACCTTTCTGAACTGTTACACCCACTCACCAGTATCACATGCAACCCTGTCCCCTATTCCAGTGTAACGTGTACGTGCATGAAGTGTCCATCTCTCCTCCCCACTACTGCTCAAACAGCCTCAAGGAACAGGTCAGGGTCCACCAGGAATCCTCACACTATTTTATCAAGTTTTTACAACACTCACACAACAGAGCCCATCCCACCCAGGGGGAGGGGTCAGCAGACACCCGGGCATCACTGAGGTCCCACTGAGCCCAGCTGATGCCTTAAATCAGCCCAAACCTCAGCAGAGCCTGGCGCCAGCATCACCCCACTCGTAACAGGTCAGCAGGACCTTCCCAGCAGTAACTCCTGTCCTTGCTCTTCTCCCCAGCGCTCCTTCTGCAGCGCCATGGCCGATGAGATCCGGCTGTCCCTCACCTGCCAGCGACGGGTCAAGCACAAGCCCCAGCCCCCCGTCATGGTGAAGACGGACGCTGTGATCAACATGCACACGTTCAACGACCGGCGCCTGCCCGGGAAGGACAACATGACCTGCAACACCGGCCTGACACCCGTGTTCCCCTAGGGCATGAGAACGGGGGGCGGGAGGGAAGGAGGCGCAGCAGACAAGGCTGGATACACTCTTGGCTGGGGGAGAAAGGATTATAAAAAAACAAGAAAAAACAGAAAAACAAAAGCCTGGTTTGGTTCATTTCAAGAACAAGGCCTTCACAACACAGCTGCTTCACCGGCACAGAAGCAAGAACTTCAAAGCACGGACTGTAATATGAGTCTTGGGGCTTTCCTCTTTTATTTTTGTTATTTTTTTGTTCTCTTTTTTTTTTTTTAATGCTCAGATCCTACAGGCCTCATGGAGCCCAAACACACCACCGTCCAGCAGTCTGATGTTTACATACTGAAACACACGGAGGCGAAACAGCATTGAGCCAAACTGAGCCTCGGCGGGCACGGAGCAGCCCCCGAGCAAGGCTTCCTTAGCATGGCAATAAAAAGCAACACCGATGGGTGCAGTGTGAGCAGCGCCTGTGCAAGCTTCTGTTCCACAGGGACACACACAGCACACGTAGGGTGCGTTGTCCGGGAAAGGGAAGGTGTCTGTGGAGCACCACGGTGGCCAAGGCTGTGCCTCCTCTCGAAGCAGCACACAGTGGCCCTTTGCCTCACAGCTCTGCTGGCCATGGCCACCGCAGCTGGGAGTCCCCGTGGGGATGTGGTGGGAGAAGGCAACACACGTCCATCAGCAGATCCAAGACAGCTGACCACAAAGGGACAAGTAAGCCTGACTGGAGCCAAACTCCTGGCCAGGGATGGACCAGTGTGGCATGCACGGGAGCTCCTGCCATCTCCCAGTGTCACCACCCACACGCCCCGTGCCAGCCACAGCCCATGCCCAGGGTGACACCATGATCTTCAGGTCCCCAGCTCCTCACTCTTTCCCCAAAGCTCAGCCTCTCCTGCAAAGCAGCACGGGAAGCAGCCCCAGGCTCCAGGAGCAGCAGGAACAACACTGCTTCCAGAGCCAAACGGTACCAATTTCCATGAAATTCAGCAGCACTGACCTGCAGCTCTGCTGCACTCACACTCGGACCAGAAGAGGACTGACTGCATGGCTGGGTTTGGACTAAATACTCTCCATGGCATCAGAGACCTGAGAGATGACATCCCAGTCTGCAGGGCCAGGGCTGGCAGTGTGAGCCCAGCCTGGTGCCCACCTTGCTCTGCCCAGTGACCGCAGCCCCTCAGGCAGCATCCCCACGTCACCTAAGCCAACACACACTGAAATATAAGAAATCTTCCATGAACTGTGTTCTTATTTTCAGGTTGCTTATCCAGGAGGTTGGTCCTGCAGATGAATTTAGTTGGAATTACCAAAGACCCCTCTGCTGACCTAGAGTAACGCTCGAGTAGCATCACCCAGCTCCGTCCCCCCATGGGAACTGCCCGGGTGGCCGTGGGACACTGCAGGTTCATTTGCAAAACGAAACAAACAGAGATGGCTCTGCCCATTGCAACCCAGAACATCACAGAGAGCATTGCAAAGGTGCTTAGGAGCTCCGATTTAAACTGATTTTTCAACTGGTGTTGAAGGAAAGAGCAACCTCCTGCCCTTGCACCCGTAATGGTGACAGTGATCTGGCACGGACCACGCTGCTGCTGGAGACCCCTCCTGCACCCACCACGAGCTCAGCACCCCGAAACTTCACCCTCCGTGGCATGAGCACAGCCAGGTGCCACGGCCACCGCAGGAACCAGCAGCTGAACTGACCCAGTTCGCCCTCCCCTCGCTCAAGGCCTCTCTGCACAGTTTATCCTCGCCCAAAGGAACAAACCTGTTTGTAGCCGATTTCAGATTTTTTCCCCACCTGTTTCTCTCTGAGGCTCAGTGAAGGACGTGATCCCTGGAGCTGCTCAGAATTAGCAAATTGGCTCAAGGGGAGAGAGCTGCTCCCCTCCCATCACAGAACATAATTTGTCCTTATTTTGTCTATCTGTGATGCAAAGGAGCATCATAGTGACCCAAAACAAAACAAAAGGTAATTTGTCGTATTTCGACTCAAGTAAAGATGTGCAAAGGATTTACATTCATTTTCACCTTTTCACAGAAACCACGAAAAATCAGGGTGAAAGCTGCCACCTCTATGGGCATCTCATTCTTAATATTTTGCTGACCAGATACCTACAGCAGAGGGTAGACTGGAAGTCTGGGTCTGCTTCCCAAAGCTAATGGCATTCCTTCTGTATTCCTTTGCAAACCCTTAGCCTTGTCAGAGTAGATTTTGTGTTTCCTCCGCAGATTTCTAAACTCTTGGATTTTTACAATTAAGGCACAGATAAAAGCAAAGCCTAAAAATGGCTTTAAATGTCCAGAAAGAGTAAGATACCACAGAAAACAGCATTCATTTTGCTTCTTGGCAGATTTTTTTACAATAAATAAATATTACTAATACCATAAGCCCCATTTATTCCTCTTTGACACCAGTTTGATTTGATTTCACTCACGAACATCCCAGAGTGGCAAGTGAGAATCTGAGATTTCTGGTGCTGTCTGCCAGCAAGACCAAACCCTGCGGATTGACCTCTGCCCTTCCCTCTCTGCACCGGCCATAACCCAGCCATGAAATAGCAGCTGACCTCGTGCATCTCCACACGGCTTGATGTTTAAATCCTGATCATTAACATCTCTGATGTTTAACAACAAGGAAGCATCCTGCACCTCTCCCAACCACAGAGGGGCTGAGGGAGCTGCCCCGTGGGGGCTGCTGAGTCTCCCCCTTCCCCACCAGCTCCTGCAGAGCTGGGCTGGTTCCAGACCTGATCCTTCTGCTGCAAACCAGGGGCAGCTCCACCCGGATTGAGCATCAGCCCAGGCTGCTGCTGCGCTGCTGGGCAGAGCCCGGAGCCTCTCCCACTCTTCCCAGTTACCCCGTGTGCTCCTCGCCTTCACCCCGGGGGGCGGGGACCAGGAGCCGTGTGGGGTTTGCCCACAGAGGAGGAGCAATGAGCCTGGCCCTGAGCAGGGATGTGCTGGGAGACTTCTAAAGGGGCAGACCTGATGGCAAAGCCTCAGAGCCTCCTGCGAGCCACTCTGGGACCTGCTCATGACCACTGACAACGCACATCCTAGGAAGCACCTGACCTCCACCTCCGTTAGATTGGTCCCTCGCTTCGCTTGGTGGGCAGAGGGACTGAGGAAGTGAGGAGGAAATAAAGAAAAACAGGTTTGGGCTATTAAACTGTACCCGAACTGCTGCCACCTTGGTTCACTGTCCCTTTATCTCTTGCTTTTCCCTCCCAGCTCTCCCGGGAGGCAGAGCAGGGCACCGCGAGTCACCTCGGCTGGGGTTGTGTCTCTGTTGGGAGTCAACCAACAGCCACAGAGAACGGGACATGCAAAGGGAATCAGCTCCAACCCCCGGCGTGGGGCTCAGCCGGGTGCCAGCGTGGTGCTCCCCAGGACGGTCACTGCAAAGGGACCCCAGATCCCAGCAGCTCTCCCTGAAGCGTGCAGAGCCCCGAGCCCCAGCGACTGTGCAGCATCACTGGGGCTGCTCGGGCTGGAGCATCCTGGGTATCGGCATCACAAGCCCTCTGGTCTCTGGACCTTATTTTGACATGTTTCTCATAAAAAAACCCAACAAAACAAAAGAAAAAAAAACAGAAAAGGGTGGAAAAAAAGGGAAAAAATGGTCTCCGTGACATTCAGGGGCTTTTCCTTTGTGGACATGCAGAATTTCTATGAATATAGTTTTTTGTAAACATTTTGTAACAATTTTGGTTTCATAGTAACTGTGTTACTTGCTGATCATTCTAGGCTGATGTAAATAAAATTTAAAAAAAAAAAAAAAAGAAGAAAAGAAAAAATTCTGATTATTTTCCTTTTTAAGACACTGTGATATATCCAAGTGCACAGTTTGCTGTATGAAGTAATATGGTTTTAAATTTTAAATAAAAATAATTTCTAGAAAATAACAGAGTCTTTGCCTGTCTGTACTGAACAAGTCCCTTCTCCCTTGTTGAAATTTCATACCCATGAAGCCCGAGAGCCTGCGACAAGACCACAGGTCCTCAGTGGGCTCCGGGGTTCACGAATGCTCCGTTCACCTCCTTTCCCTCTCCATCTCAGTCAGAAATGCCATTAGCCTGATAAAAGCTGAAAGCACCCCAAAGGCCAATGTTTATTAGTCTGAGATCTTTATGACTACTTTATTATATTGAGGCAGGGAGAAAATGTCTGTGGTTTCTGGGATGGGAACGATGAGTGACTGGATCTGGGCCATTCCGGGCAACGGTAAAACCGAGTCCAGAAGGGGAAGCCCAGCCCTGGGGGGAGCCAGAGCCAGCCCAGCCCGAGGCTTCTGCAGCACAGCAAGCCCTGCTCCCCAAGCCCTCCTCTCCATCACTGCAAGACCAACACCGAGGTGCAAGAGGGACATTTTAGGTGCTGTGGTTGTGCATTTATTAAATAACCCCCAGAAGTTGCCATTTCCTGTACACTAAGATTTAAAAGGCAATTCCTCCCAATTTTAATTAATTTTAAGGGTCACCCTCACAGATCTCTCTCATCTCTATTCACTCGAGCCCCTGGAAAGCCACAGCTTTGACACTTGTGCCAAGCAGGGACTCAGAGAGCAGATCCCAACCTCACTTTCATATCTGAGCCCCGATCAATATGCAGGAAATATGCCAAAAAGAAGAAAGGGGAAAAAAGGTAAAAGCCATTGATGCCTCTGCAAAGCTGCTGCTACACTGCTTAGCATGAGAGATCTGCTTCTGGGGACAAAATCCCTCCCCATGTGCCAAAGGTTGCAGCAAGGGAAGGGCTGCTCCTGTCTGCCGAGGAAAGCACAGGGCAGGCGAGGGCAGGGGCTGACCCTGCACAGCAAACCTCTGTCTGAGCTGGAAATACCAGGGATTGTCAACATAAATCATTATCACCAATAACACGAGGCAGCAATTAACCTTGTCAGTCAGCAGATCACCTTTACTGACTGTGAACCCAGCACCTCAAAGCTGCCAATCATGCTACAAATGAATAATTAATCACACAGCAGATTTCACTCATAAAAAAGGAGATCAGTTCCCTTTGAGCACCAATTAGTCCCTCTGGGCAAGAAAGGGAGGAAATCAGAGGATGGTGAGAGGCATCTCTGCCCAACCTCCCACCTCCCTGCTCCGTCCAGACCCCTTCAGGCATTTCAGATTTTCATCTCAGCAGAGAGAACAATTTCTAACCCGTATTTCTCCCAGCCAAATCCCAATTCACAGCAGTAATTGTACATCTGTGAGCAGGTGTTTCCCTGACCCTGGGTGTCAGAGCCCTGATGTGGTCCTGTGCCTGCAGAGAAGAGCAACTGACACGAACACCACGGCTCCTCCCGTGCTCTCCTGCTCCCCACCCAGCACCTACAGACACCAGCTCTGGCCTCCTCCCCCAAACCAAACCAAACTCCATCACTCAGGAAGGGCTCCAGCAAGTTTGGACTTGGACATTTTCATAAGCAAAATACACCTGATTTCCTTAATGAAAATTTGGGGATGGAACAGAGAGAACGAGGGCAGCAGGAAATCCAGTTTGCTCTCTAGTGCACTGCAAGGTAGGCTTGATGGCCCAAGAGATGGTCACCACAGGTCAGAAGAGTTGGGGATACATCATTAATATACAGGCCCATAGCAGCCATGGGAATGGGGAGCTGTGACTGCATATGATAAAATAAGAATCCACTCGAGGAAGCCGTTCCCTCTCAGGCTCTTGATGTGATTTGCAGAAGTGGCATCATCACCATCCTGAGCACAGCTCACCCCACCTCCACCCCTCCCTCCACAGATGAGAAGCTGCAGTGAGTGGCACCACAGGGGCAGTCACCAGCTCAGCTCTGGAGCCTCCTCCACACCCCCCTCTGTTATCCACCCCCCTTCCAGGAGGAAGGAGGTGGGATGGGGCAGGCTGGGCCCTGCAGACCCAGAGGGTAACACCAGCCAGAGGTGAAACCAGCAGGAAAATCAGCTCGCCAGCTCATGACAAAGCAGCTCCCATGAAACGAGACCTACCCTGAGCCTTTGCTGGGCAGCCAGCCTGAACCCAAATGCTTGGGACATTGGGAACAACTTGATGACATTTTCCTTCGAGAACTTCTGTGCAACTTCCCCGGTGCTGCTCTCACCTGGTGCAACCCCATGGTGCCCCAGAACCCACGTTCACAGGGAGATGGGGGAGCACACGAGGGCTTGGTGAGGTGACAACACCAAGGATGGGGCAGGACTGGAGCAGAATTGGGCCCCACTGCCAGACCGAGCACACGGCAGGGGCTCAGCTCGAGGTGTTCGTGCACGGGGACGTTCTCAGAGCTGAAACTGCTGAGCAATTTGCTGGGGCAGACAGGGTGCTGACACCCTCTATTTTAAGCAGTAGCAATGGTGCTATTTAGTACTCTGAACACTGACTGAAAGCGTGATCTTAGTAAACAAGAACTCTGTTGGCAGCACTGAAGTAACATATGGGCTTTGTATATAATGTGCCTTGAAATGGTTTTCATGGATTAGCAAAGTGGCTGTGATTCACAGCCCCAGAGGAACACTGCCATGGCCCAGAGGAGCACTGGGGCTGGAACCACTGCTGTTTGTGGGCATCAGAGGGGAGCAGGCAGGACCAGAACATGATCTCCAGCAGAAGGGAATGGGGCATCATTCCACAGCAGAGTACAGGGTGAGATGAATCATTGCAGAGACTGGAAGTGTGCTGCAGAACCATTGCAGGCACAGACCATCCCATCCTTTTAGGGCTTTTTACCCTCCAGCACTAGTTAGCTTATTTTCATCCTCCCCTGCTGCCCAGAATTTCTTTCCATTTTCTACAGCCATGCTGTTTACTCACATTATGGCTTTTTCTCCATTAATGTGTTTATCTTTCTCCCTACGCTTTGCTGGACGCACCACTTGCTGCTTCTTTATGGCCAAGTGTCTGCTGCACTTTGACAGTGAATTCTGCTCGGGGACGTTGAGGCTGCTGCTTACACTGCTGGTACTGCAGGTATCATTACCCACAGGGACTCACACCATTTTTACACACCCTGTGACAGCTCCCTGTGGTCCTCAGTGCCAGGGAACGGAGGTGCTATGGGTGCCCAGGGCACCCAGCCCACAGGGGCATCCCCACGGTTTGCTCTCCCGCAGGGCTGGGGAGCAGGATGAGGGCCCTCATCCCTCTGGGACCTCAGCAAGCACCAAACCCATGGGAGAGCCCCACTGCTCCCAGCTGCCCCTGAACACTCCAGTGGGACAGCACAAGGAACCACGGTTGCCAGCACCAGGCAGCTCAGAGCTGGGACAAACACTGTCCCCACGCTGTGACAGCCAGGCCAGGGTCCCGGGTGTCCCTGCCTGCAGCCCACCCCACCTCTGGGGGGTTTAGCTGCCCGTGAGGACACGTCTGTCCTCTCCCAGGACCCCAGACAGGCACCCCCTGAGCCAGAAAAGCTTTTGGGCGAAGGAGGAAGGGTTTGGGTTGGAGGAGACTTCAAGCTGTGGAAGGGGGATGGGTTTTACTCCAAGTACCTCAGCAACACTGCTCTCCCTTCTTGTAGCCTAGGTAAAACTGCTCTGAGAGACGACATAATTAAAGTGTTTAAGAAGCATCTGTCATTATTAAAACAAAGTTGATTTGCAGTTTTACTATTTTGCTGCAGTTTCATTATCTCATGCAAATGAGCTGTCTGCTCCCTTCTGCGGCAGGGGCTGCCGAGGGATAGGAGCCCCAGAGAGAAAATTTATTACCAGCCTCTCACTCTTGAGATTATCAATTGCAAATGAAGGAGCATAAATACATCTTCTTTAGCTGCTTATGCCACATTAACGAATGTGCTCCGAGCTAATGGCTTTGCCACTCTTGTGTGCTCAGACAGGAACAGCGCGGTGCAGGAGGGCTCCTTCAGCTCACAGAGCATTAGAGAGGCTTGAGTAGCTGGGTGTTAAGCAGCAGGGTGTTAGTACAATGCTAATCCAAGTCTATCCTGCAGATGATCATGCAGCTACAATAGGTAATACAATTAGAGCAGTTTGTCTTTCAGGATGAATTCTGGTCCTCCTGATGCACGGCAACATCCTCACACCCCCCAGCTCTGTTCCTGTTTCCAGCTTCACAGCTCATTCACACACACGTCTGTATTGCCAGCTTGCCTTGCTGCCCTGGTGCCCCCGTGGCACAGAACACACTGTCCCTCACCTCAGACCTCCCTGAAGGCTCTGAGCCTGCCAGGATCAGCCATGCCTGGCTGCTCCAGGGTGGGCAGAGACTCCCAGGCACATGGAGCAGGCCCCTGGGGAGCCCCCAGAGCTGGGTGCTGGGGCCATGGCATGGCTCTGCTCCCCTCTTGGGTGGGAATCTGGGGTGAACATGAGTGGGGTCAGCTGTGTGTGTGGAGCTGATGGGGCTGAACGTCTCCAGACCAGCCACATCAGGCACCTGAGCACGAGGGACCATCACCCAGATGACTTCTGGGCTGAACAGCCCAGGGGAAACTGGAAAAATTCAGCGTAGCTGCTGCATTTCTTCCTCCACATAATGCTATACAAGAACCCAAATGATCTACATTATAGAACCTCAGCCATTAACAGAGCAGGGTCTGGCTCAGATAGGATGGCTTAGCTATCATCCACACTCACACTACAGGCACTGCTTGTCACATCTCCCAGGCATCACCCACGGGAACCAGCTTGGGGAACAGCCCCTAAGGTGCTGTGCAAGCCATTACAGGCAGGGTCTGACCAGTCCCCAGAACATCAGAAGAGGCAGTTGGCTAAGCAGGGTGGCCACAGACACCCAGCTGAATGCTGTGATCACCCCATGGTTTGACAGGCACCAATGTTTGGTGTCACTGCTCCTGGCACGAGGGCCACACTCCCAGCCCCCCAGCTACCCCTGCGGGTCCCCTGTGTGCCACAGACCCCTGGCAAAGGCAGAGGCACATTTCTTTGGAGCATTTCTAGCTGGCAGAACTGATGGCTGATCCTGTGCAATCCCAGCCTGGCAGCCAGCACGCAGACATCCATCAGCAGCAGGTAATTGATGCTATCGAGGGCCAGCTTATCCCAATGAATCCAGCACTCTGTACATCAGTATGCACCACAGCCCTCCTCTGCTCCAGAGGGTTAGCAAATGCCATTATCCACACAAACCCCTAATTCCAACAAATTTGATTACCCAGGCAAATGAAAATAACGCAAACAAAACCGTCTGAGATGCTGATGGCTGAATCACTCCATGGTGGCTTTATTTATTTATTTCTGACAGGATCTGCAGTGCACACCATGGGCACGGTGGGTGTAAAAGCAGTTTGGAACCAGCAGCCCTCTGGCATCTGCTTCCACAAACACAAACCTGTGATTATCTTAAAGACCACATTCCAAACGCTCCTCAGAGGACCCGGCCCTTCCAGCCTGATGGAGTGAGGCTTTTCCTCTCCTCCTCATCTCTCCCAGCCTCAGCTCCACAGTCAGGGCTGTTCTGTGAGGCCTGAGTGCTCCAGCACCTAGAGAACCATTTACAGGACCATGAATGTTCAAGAGGAGTTTTGGGAACCGCCTGAATTTGCTCCTGCTCCTTTTAGGCTTTTTTCCCACTGGATGCTGGGAAAAAAGTCTGGTCAGCAAATTTACAATCCCAAATGTTTCCTAGCACAATGCAATTCAAGTGGGTGCTGCAGAATGGTCCCAGAAAGCAAAGCTGGAATTTGTATTCCCCTCGGAACCAAGGTGTGATGAGACAGCCTGGACTAACTCACCAGTGCACACATGGCAGGTGACTGCTGCATGCAAGCACAAGAGCTGAAATTTCAATTTGCACCCAGCAACCCTCTGAAAGGAGCTAAAAGCAATGATTGATGAAATACACAACAAAGCTGGGTAGAAAGGGCAACGTTATTGTTTTTTATGAGGGGGCAGGAATCATTTTCATTACAAAGCCTCCAATGAACATTTAAAAACAATTTAAAATTGTTTAGATTTTCAAGAGAAATGCCACCTTCCCTGCCAGGGCTGCAGGGACCCATGGCCCCACAGCTCGGGCTCTCAGGTGGCCCTGGCGGGTGGGCTGGGCAGACCCCCCCTACAAAACAGACAAACATTCTGCACGAAGGCACTGAGCAGTGTCCCTGCCAGGCTGGCTCTGCCTCGGCACATGTCCCTTGCAGGAGTCAGGACCTGCTGCCCTGCTCTCCTGCACTGCCCATCCTGTCCTCCCCAGCCTCTCCGCCCGTGCTGTGCGATGCAAACCCTAGGTGCTCCCTTCCTTTGGGCAAGATCATTCAGAAACACTTTGCTTCTGTGTTTTACAGGGGAATATGTAAAAAAGTCCTTCCTAGGCTGGTGGCAGGCCTAAGGCAGCACTGTAATTAGGCCATCAATAACCCAGAGCAGCTGCTCAGAAAGAATTCAGCTGTTCCAAGATGGAAAAGTCCATTAAGTTTATTGCATGAAATGTTGGACATGGTGTAGACAGAGAATTGCTGCCAAATTATATAAACCACCAAAAATCTGCCAAATGAAGGAAGCGGAGACAGGACAGGGCATTTTTAAACTGTCATCACCCCTGGAGGGAAGGGAAGATCCATTTATCTAGTGTTGCTATCAAGAAGCAACAAGTGGGATGACACTTGCAGAGCCAGTGCTGGTCCATGGCTGGGTTAGAACTGAGCTTCCAGGGGAGCAGGAATGGACTAAAACACTTCTTCAAGGGGTTCTCTCCTTTTGCTGCAAGTTAAGGTCATAAAATGCTAAAGAAAATAACATAGATACCCTCTATTTACTAACAACAGGAAAGCCTTAAGACTCAGCTTTATTTCAGGAGCTCCAAAGCCCCAACTGCACCACCAACCTGGCGCTGGACTCAGGAGGGGCTTTTCTACTCCTCAGATTCCAGCACAAGCAGCTCCTTCCCAGCCACAGCACAGACCTGCACAAGCAGGCACGGAGCTCTGATCCAGACTTTCCAGAGTGTGAAAGAGATTCTGCTTGAAATCAGCTACAAAGAAGAGCAGAGACACCTCCAGGCAAAGAGTACAATAACGGAGCAGACAGCAGAGTGTCCATCTGCCAGCAGACACGACCTGGCTGTGGTCTGCAAGGGCACGGACACAGCCCAGGGCACAGACACAGCCCAGGTAGTGTCAAGGGCCTTAGGAGCTGGGAATTCCTGCAATGCCACCTGGTGTAGTGGCCACCACCTGCCAGTCCCTGCATGCTGGGCACGGTGGCAGCTTTGTGCTCACCCAAAAGCCCTCAGGAAGAGGCAGGAGTGTGCACAGGCAAGGAAACATCACCCCCCAGGAGGGTCTTATAGGAACCACAACTCCAAAAGTGCTCAGAGAACAACCTAGACATTAAAATGGAACCAATTTGCCACATAACATGAATACATGGAGTATTACAGGAAAAAAACAATACAGTTATCAAATACACAGGGTTATAAGGTAATTACTGAGTATTTCAATGATGTGGGGTTTGAAACCACAGAATCAGCAGGTTGGAAAGGACCACAGTGGGTCACCTGGCAGGGAATCTGGACCAGCCTCCAGGTGGTGGCTGGTGGTGGCCACTACACCCGTGACAACATAACAAACCACACAAAAGGCTTAAATGTTCTCAAGTTGTCTATGAGGGGAAGAAAGTGATGCTTCGTCTGCTCCTAACCATGATAAAGCGTACACAGGATCCATTAGCAGCAACCAGCAGGTGTTCCTGCAGTGCTCCAGGAGAGGAACCTGTGTGTTCAAAGGATCTCAGCACAGGGGTGGCAGCCAGGGATGGGAGTAGGACCAGGCAATTCCAGTTTCTGGGGCTGCTGCTCCAGGAACAGCGAGCAGAGCTCTGCAGGGACTGATGGGATGGCACGAATGAGCAGAAAGGTGCAGCAGGGATCTGAAGGCACTGTGCCATCAATCAAACCCAGCCCATAGGGAGGCATTAGAGGATAATACAAGGCTGGCCCAGCGACCACCAGAGGATGGCAGAAAGGAAAGAATAAAGGGAGAAACTTGAAACAGCTCAAAGAGGGCCTATTTTTAAGCAAAGCTGATCACTCTCCTGTGGAACTGCCTGCCTCACCGTGCTGGTGGCTGGGCACTCAGATCACCAGACATTTCTGAAGATGTGTGCCTGTAGCCTGGGAAAAGCCTTTCCATACCTGGGCAGCCAGGCCACACACCAGGAGCTTCACCTGCATCACCCCTGCGGGAGACAGCTGGCTTTGCAGTAACTACTCTTTGTAACTAGCTAGATTAATCTGTGGGGTAAAGATTCACACCAAAACTAATAAATAAAACTCAAGCCTACATCTTATCAAAAAATCCTTTTCTTTCCACTCTGGGGGCCGTAAATTCCCGTGAAGCTAAGAAAATAGAGAGCAATTTTTAAATGCTGGTCTGGCAATAAAATACTGATCTCTCACAAATTGAATTGGGAACATACAACCACGGGCTATACATTATCCTGCCTGAAAACTCCCTCGGGGGAAATAAGGTTATCAAAACTTTGGAGAACTTAATGCAAACACTGATCCTTCTCCAGTGCAAATGAACAGCGTGGGGAGGTACTGATGAGCATTTTCCTCTGCTGCAGAGAGGTTGGCTGGAGCTTGAACCTGCTGAAATAGCCCCATCGCCTCTGATTTTTCATTCATGCTGTAGGTGCTCCCCGGCACTCAGCATTCATTTATGGAAAGGTTCTTTTCATGCTACCCTTCACATCATGATACAGGCTACTGCGGGGTTCACAGGCAAGGTTCACACAAGACGAAGGAGATTTTTAAGGATCTTGGTTAAAATGCCAGCCAATCCATTTCTAACCCTTTCTTGAATTTCATTTTAGCCAGGCAACAGACAGATTTTTGTATGAGCCTCATGAAGAAATTTTCCAAAAGAAATTTATAGCAAAAATAAAATGTCAGTTTATACTTTTTCTTCTTGTTCACAATTAATGATGCTTCTTATTCTCCCTAAAATGTGCAATGACTTCTTTCGTAGTCCCATGAGACACATTAGACTTTTGGAACATCAACCCAATCCATGTCTTCCTGAGATTTTAAATTAATCACAGTGATTGCAGCTTTATTTACTCACTGAGGTCTACTCAGTCCTTCCTTTGTTACTGTAAGAAGCTTGTTATTCCTGTAACTGAGCTGCTTTTGTAAACACCAGCCATTCTCACTAATTATTTTCCTTGATGAGAGTGGAGTTCCTAATTACTGATGCTCTCCTGAAATCTGTCATCTGACAGGGACATTGAAGTGGCACACGAGTCACGTCTGGGGCAGGAGGGACACAGATCAGGCGACCAGGAAGGGACTGAAGATGCCACTGGATTCACATGGCAGAGTGGTCCCGTGGCTGTGGCACACTGAGAGCCAGCCCAGAGCCATGAGGAAGCAGGACACATGAACTGCACTGAACTCTGTGCTTCTAGAATACACAGTGACTGGGGAGAAATTACAACTCTGAATTTTATTGTATTTATAGTCTTCAAATGAAAGATTAATTCGATAAAGTGTTTCATGTATATCAAAATTATTCAAAACACTCGTGCTGCTTTGTGGAAGAATATTTGCATTTTAAATTTAGAGTGAAAACATAGGGACTTTTTGAATTAACATTTTTTATTTCAATAACATCGTTTTGAGCTAATTTCCCCTCAATTTAATTCTAATGCAGCATTAAAAAAAATCAGAAACATTTGTATCAACTAACAGAAACTAAATGTGCCATTTGATCAAAAAAAATCTGTGTTGTCGTTTTTCATTTTGGCTGGAAATAGCTTTTGCAGTGGAACATTCCAAGAGGACATGTGTAGTTTATAAGTTCAGCCCGTAAAACAGAAACACTTATTTGCAATAGTTATATTAATCAAGCACAAAATAAAAATGCATCAGTTTCTTATTGGACACCCCACAACCCAAGGAGAAGGCACCAAACAGATAGGAGGATGCCACGCTTCCTACATGCTTGTTCACATTTCTTTGTGTATTTATTCTCCTTCCTGGCAGTTACACGGATTCTAGGTCAGTAAGAGCATTGTAGTGCTTGGTGAATGGGATAAAACAGCTTCTGTCTCACGTCAAATGCATAAAATATCAATATCTCATCTTTAGCCAAGTATGTTACACAGGTTCTCTTGCAGAATGTATCTACTAACCAGATTAGATGCCATTTGAAATCTCTGGAGAGCACTCGTAAATACATTACCGGATTTGCATAACAACAGGCAGTTTAAGTGGCACACAGAAGGAACAGATGATCTGCAAAACAAATCTGCTTGTCTGAAAACTCCCTGCTCGGCTGCTACTCACCCCGTACAGCATCAGCCTAAACCTCAGCCAGCAAACAGAGAGACCTCTGACTTGATCCTAGAGATGCAACAATTATATCAAATAACATCCCCTGCTGATGAATCAGGGGGCTGGGAGCTCACTCCCCTTCCCCAGAGCCCAGGCTCACACCGCGGTCACACGCAGGGTTTGGTGATGGGCAGTGAAGCAGGACCCTGCTCTCCTGTGCTTTATGGAGACCACAGGGGTATGGGTGGAACAAGCCAGCCTGATGGGCGACTGGCAAAGAGCTGATGCGTTTGCACATGGGCACAGCCTGGTGACGGAGACCCAAGAGGAACTTGCTCTGCTCCATGCAAGAGAAGCAGAGAGGCGTCAGGCAGAAGGGATTCAATCAGTTGTGTTCTGTTTTGCATCTTCTCTCAGCATTAAATGTTTTTAAGAGGCTACGTGGGAAAGTTCATTGCTGGTCACGGAGCTGGCAAACGCGGGGAAACCAGAGTCAGGCACGAGACAGCAGTGAGGAGCCTCAGAAGAACCCCACGGGTGTGCTGGGCTAGGGATGAGCAGAACTCGGACAGAGTTGGGGAAACAGTCTGTGATTATACCTGACTGTCACTCAGCTCCACAAACACTACCATTATCCCCTCTCATCCAGAGGCACACTCTTTTTTCAGAGCAAATGCTACTGGAAAAGGCATTTGATGGCTGTGACAGATGACCATTTGCATTCAATTACATGTCTCCCTCTTTCCAGATGTGGCTGGAAAATTACATGCTCAGCTCAGGCACACAGCTGGATACCTTCCCCAGCCTCTCCTCTTCCAAGACTAATGGGATGCTACAAAGGGTGAAGCTTTGATAACTCAGCACCTTACAAGAAAGAATCTCAGGTCACGCCTACAGCCAGGACCATTTAAATGAGACGACCCCAGTTTTAGTGCAGGCTCACTAAGTGGAGAGCTTGCTGTTTGGGGTAGACACGGAGTTGTCCCTCGTGTACTCAGAGCTTTAAGAGGACTGTGGTGATGGGCAGTTCTAATGAAACCTCAGCTGCAGAGCTATTTACACAGATGTTTTGCCAGCACACAGTACAGCAGGCTCTGCATGGAGACCTTCTGATGGACCCAGGCCCAATTATCTGCCAAATGTTCTTCAGCCTTCCTCTGACTAGCACTAATGGACCCACTTACAGCTACAAATAAAAATTGCTCGGCTTTAAATTGGAAAAAATACTTCTCTGTGCATTCACGGGGG